>VDFB02326145.1:400722-445490 GCA_007258455.2 Sequoia sempervirens
ATTCCTAGATAGACCAAAGAACCCAATTTCATACCAACCTACCCAAGAAAGGAAAATTTAACTCAAGATAGACCAACAACCTTTTACTTCATTTCACACTTTGTCTCACATATACTGCAGACTAAATAAATAGTGAGAATGATCATCGATCATCCTACATTAAATAGAAAATATGAGCATGTAGATTTAATGATTCAAAATTCCTTGCACGAGTGAATTGGTGACTTATTAGTTTGGCTCTGAATCTAGGTCGTTCATCTTAGAACAATTAAAATTTCATCTAAGGTGGCCATGAGGATCCTTTTTTTACCATTATCAACATGCTCCTTGAAAACAATGATGCTATCACAAATGTTGCCATGTTCTTCTCTAACCTTGATTAATCATATGTGTTCTAATAATTAGCATGTATCGCCAACCTAATTCGTGCTCTTCATTAATATCAATGAAGAACATAAGGCCAATTTTTCTTAGAAAGAAACTTTCTTTATATGCTTCATCAATTTATCGTTGATCTTCCCCAAATTTTAGGGTGCAATTAGTGATGAAGTTATCCATGTGATGATTTTTTAGTCCATTGGATCATCCTAGTTTAAAACTTTATCAACAGTCCTCCAGTTCTTTCACTACTTCCCTTTTCCTTTATGCACGATCCCTAAGATCCTACCACGTTGCCCTTTTCATTAATGGTCATCGCTTGTCGTTGATTCATTTCATCATTGCTCAACTCCATCAATGATGTAAATATCCCTGCAATGATATTTAGCCTCTTTTTTTGTGCCCTAACCTCTGGTCACATTCATCCTTTCATTATGCATTGCTAATTCAAACTTTGCACCTAGGATCCTACCAGTGACGAGTGATGTTGTGGAGGCACCAAATTTTGGACACGTTGACCTACATAAAATAAATGGCACAAAAACATTGCTCATAGGATCACATCAAATTAGTGAAACAAAATCCTTTTAGAGGACACCCATCGCTTATCGCTAATTCATAACTCAAATTCTGAAATGAATCTATGATGAGTGATATAACATAAGGCCTTCCTTCATCACTAATTCTCCTCATACATTTTTCAAATAATTAGTGATGAATGGATTTACAACATTTATAAGGTTCATCACATATCGCTAATGTGAGAATTACATTCAAAATATATCCACAATCATGTGATATCACATCATATCACTCATCACTACTTCAAATTTATCTTTTCAATGGTCATCTGTGATGAGCGATAAGAACACCAAGTTAAGAACATTGCTCATCCTTATTACAAATTTGAAGTCTCAAAAGCCATTAGCAATGAGCAACATCAAAGGAAAGCACCATTTCATCACTCGTCACTAATTCAAGGTGTAAACCTATGAATAAATCAGCAATGAGCGATACAACTATGAGGGCCATTAGGACTTTAAGTGGAAAAGTTTTAGGCACGTGTACTTAAGTTGTTCTAAAAGAGGGGATTTCTCTAGGATGACACGAGAATACTAGGCTCAAGACTTCTAAATCATGCAAAACAAAGGATGTAATGATGAAAAAGATCATTTCCTTAACCCTATAGAGATGGGCGATTCAGACCTAGACATGAGAAGGGCTAGTCACATGATGACATTAATTGACATGAATTTTTTTTTGTGACCAACACAATTACTATACAGTTAGCAACAAAATAGAATGCCAAGAAACTAAAATGAACAAAACCCTAAACCTCATATAAGGACCCTACATTAGATGTAACAAACATATTAGGTAAAAATTCTTAGGGTTTTAATATGAGCACTTCAGATTTTGCAAAAATTCAAAAGTGCCATCAATGTCAAGCCATGATAAGGACGCTGATGAGGGATAAATGTCAATGCAAAGAATGATAGGATAAAAGATCCAAAGAATAGATGCAAATGCTTTATTTATGCAAGGCACCTATTTGCCAAGTTTTCACCAAGGTACTTTCCCAAAGTGCCACTGAAGTGGTTTTCACTAGAGGATGAATTTTTTCTTTACATTTTCAATCCTTTTTATCATTTTTTTGGATTTTAATTATTTTATGACTTTTTTGTATTTTTTGATTTATACCCTTATAGACTAGACATAAAACTTTTTGAGATGCAAGCTATTAGTTGGCTCCTGTAAGTGTTCACCTTTAGGGGTTGACAATTGGTATGATCCTGAACCATAGTTTGTTGTGATGACAAAGGGAACCAACCAGTTATGCTCAAAATTTCCTTTGTTTTCTTGATTTGGAAGGTTCTTTTGATTCTACTTTAAAACAAGATCGCATACCTAGAATGACTGACATTTGATTCTTTTGTTATAGCTCAGTTTCAATCAGTTTTGGTATAATTGCAAGTGGTTAAGGGCATCAAGATGACGTTCATCCAGGAATTCCAACTCATTCAGTCGAGACACTTTGTATTCTTCCTCAGTTATCAAATTTTGCAATGATACTTGCAATGATGGGAGCTCAACCTCAATAGGTAAGATGGCTTCTAATCCATAGACCAGGGAGAAAGGGGTTGCACCTGTGGGCATGAAGATACTAGTTCGATAAGCCCAAAGAGTGGGATTTAGTTATAGATGTTAGTCACGACCAACTTCATTAACTATTTTATTCAGGATCTTTAGGATAGTTTTGTTCGTAGCTTCTACTTGACCATTGCCTTGGGGATAGTACATGATAGAGAATCAGTGTTGGATATTGAATTTTTGGCACAAATTTCTCACATCCTAATTTTTAAAAGGGGTTCAATTATTTGAGATGAGGGTTTGTGGAACACGGTAACATAATATTAGGTAATTCAAGATAAAATTGACTATCTTTTTCCCCGTTATGTAGGTCATAGGAATGGATTCAACCCACTTAGTAAAGTACTCAGTGGTAGTTATAATAAACTTATGGTCGTTGGATGAGGTTGGAGTGATTTTTCCTATGAGGTCTAGTCCCCACTATGAAAAAGGCCATGGTGTGATCATCGGCGGAAATTCTTGAGTTGTAGCATGGATTAGATCTCCATCTTGTTGACACTAAATACATTTCCTCACATACTAATGAGCTTCTTTTTCCATGGTTTGCCAATAGTACCCCATCCTCAATAGTTTCTTAGCTAATGTTATACCACTAGAATGTGACCCACATATGCCATCGCGTACTTTTGTTAAAGAAGTTAAGGATTCCTCTTGGTTAAGAAATTGTAGTAATGTCTCTTTGATGCTTTGAGGGTAAAGGGTATCACCTAGGATTAAAAATTAGGATGCCTTTTTAACAAAGGTATTTTTAAGGTTTAAGGTGATGTCAAATGGAAGGGTTCCTCTATTAAGGTAAGTAAAGATGTCATTGTACCATGGGTATCCAGGACCAACAATGACACAAATGAATTAAGATTCAAGGATTTTGAAGGTTGGTACAAGAAGCTATTCTACCAAGAATTCCCATTGGAGGATGTTGTTTGGCATGTCTAATAGTGATCTGATTGTCGCCATGGCATCTGTTGCTCTTGTTCATGCAAGGAATCTACTCAAAAGTTATGTCTATAAAGAGGTATTTGAGATTCTCCACCATCTTCTTGTAAGGAGTGAGCTTTTCATCTTTGGTTTGATAGTCATCATTGACTTGGTTGATAACTAGCTACGAGACCCCATAGACTTTCATCTCTTGAATCTACTACTAAACTGCTATACTTAAACCTATGATTAGGGCTTTGTACTTAGCAATGTTCTTGGAATAGGGAAATGATAGCTTGTATGACTTTGGGATGCAATCACCTTCGAGAGTGATAAAAATAATGCCTACTTCTGATCCATGTTGGGTGAACGATCCATCAAAGTAATCTTCCACTGAGCTGTGAGATTGATGAGGAACTTTGATTCATCAGAGAACTCAAATATTAAGGGGTTCTCAGCATAGATGGGTGCTTCTACTAGTTGATCTGTGATCACTTGTTCTATGATTTCCTTATACTCCACATACTCTATGTCAAATTCAGTTAGGATCATCACCCATTTAGCCATTCATCCTATGAGGGTTTCTTTTGATAACAAATATTTCAATGGGTCAATCTTTGCAATGAGCTTGATTTGATGTGACAATATGTAGTGCCTAAACTTTTGTGAAGCAAAAACTATTGTTAGGAATTCCTTCTCAAAGGGTGAATAGTTCATTGCATAGCCTACCAAGGTTTTGTTGGTGTAGTATATGGCTCTTTCCTTTCCGTTTTCATCATGTTGTGCTTAAAGAGATCCTAGTGTTTCTGAGATGTACAAGATTAGTTGCTTGTTTGGTATCAATGACATGAGCACTAGAGGTGTTAATAAATAATCTTTGATCTGTTGGAAATCTTTATCACACTTGTCATCCCACTTGTAGGCTATCCTTTTATGGAGAAGATGCGAAAAGGGATGGATTTTATCTGATAGTTGGGTTACGAACCTTCTAATGGACTAAAATATTCCTTTTAATCCTCTCATCTACTTTAATGTTTGGGGTGGTTCCATGTCTAGGATGGATTTTACCTCTTTTTTATCAGTTTCTATCCCTCTCTATGAGACAATGAAGCAAAGAAGTTTCCCTGATGTGACCCCGAAGACACACTTTTCAGATTTAGCCTTACCTTGTATTCTTCAAGCTTGTCAAAGATAGGTTCCAAGACTTGTATATGATCACTTCTCTTTTTTTATTTTTCCAAAATATCATCCACATAATCTTCAATTTTTTTGTGGATCATATCATGAAAGATGAGGGTCATTCCTCTTTGATAGGTTTCTCCTACATTCTTTAACTCAAATGGCATCACATTCCAGCAATAGGTTCTGCATGAACAAGTGAAGGAATTTTTGTGTTGATCTTCCTTGGCGATTATGATTTGATTGTAGCCTAAAAAACCATCCATGAGTGACAACATTTAATGCCCAGTTGTTAAGTCCAAAATGAGATCGATGTTCCAAGGAAGAGGGAAATCATCCTTTGGACATGCCTTGTTTATATCTTTGAAATCAATGCATATTCTGATGCCCCTAATGGGTTTTGAGGATGGCACCGGGTTTGAAACCCACTTAGGATAATCTATCAGTTGGATGAATCCAACATCAAGAATCTTTTGTAATTCTAGTTTAACCAAGAGTGCTATTTGTGGGTGAATGTTCTTTAATTTCTGCTTGATTGGATTAGCTTCAGGGTAAATTGTTAAGTTACGTACAACTACTTTCAAATCAAGGCATGTCATATCTGTGTATGACCATGCAAAGTTAGCCTTTCGCTCTTTGAGGAATGATAGAGGATTCTTCTGTTCTTTGTCTAATAAGGATTCAACATAAAAAGTTATCTTAGGTTCTTTCTCTATTCCCACATTGACTAGAGTGGCCTTTTATACTAGTACTACTGACTTCTCTAGATGCATTTCACTAAAGGGGAGATTGAATCCCTCATGCTTGGGAACCTCAGAGAGGTTTTCACCATCGGATGCATCCTTTATTTTTACTTTTTTAGGATCAAAGAGTGACACTAGGTGGTTTTCACCCAAGGATCTGCATGTTAGTTGCATTTCATTTATTTTGCGACTGAAGGATTCAATCATCTCCCCATATTATGCCCTTGTATCAAGATCTATATCAAAGCCTACTTTATGATCTACCCATGATAAGTTGTCACAGAGTCCCATGAATTATGAGATTGCTTCATCATTTTCAAATAAATCTATAATCAGTGGTCCTTGTTGCTCCATGTCAATGAGTTGTGGGTATATTAGTTGTATTTCATTTGGTTGGTTGCTTGATACAAAGGATTTTATGGATATCATAAAGAGGGTGTTGTTCTCAAATAGGTCAGCAACATCGAGGGGAAAATAATCTAAGGTTGTATCATGTGATGTAGGTGACCAAGAGGAAGCCTTAGCTTGTTTAGCAGAAATACCTTTGCCAATAAGTGTGACCTTGCTAGTAGTACAACCTAATCCAAGATTCTTTATTCATTTCTCAAGTACAATGGGTTCTAGTAAACCATTGTCATTCTATTCTAGCTTTTCATTCTTGTTATACCCCCAATTTTGCATGAGTTGTAAGCCTTTGTTATGATCTTCCATAGGAAGAATAGGTACTAGTTGTTCTTGTTGATAGAGGATTTTAGAGATATCTTCCTCATTTACATCTTCTTGGTTCAAATATCCCCACTTGGTGAAGGTAGTAGCTGACATCTTAATTGTTTCAGGTTCTTTGGTACTAGATGTGGGTTTCCCATGAGATTGAGGAGAAACAGGTAACTCTCCTAGGAAAAAGGTGTCTCTCAATAGTTTGTAGTTTCCATAGCCATGATCCTAGATCACTACTTTGATGTTGGGTATATTCTATAGAATGGGTATTTTTGTTGCTGAGGTAGAGGCTAGGGATGAGGGGTCAACAAATGAGTTTGATGGTGTAGGTCCTTCATCATTTTTGGGTATTTGGGGAATCTTATAGAACTTGGCCACAAGAATTTTTTTGTAGTAGAAAGGCTTAGGAGCTCCATGGATAGTGATTTCTCTACCTTCAAAAGGAAACTTCACACATTGATGATAGGTTGAGGTGACAGCTTTCAGAGCATGGATCCAAGGTCAGCCAAGTAGTATGTTATAGGGAAGATCAAGATCAAGTAATTGGCATGTAGTTTCTGCAATAAGAGGTCCTACTTGGATTGGAAGTGCAATAATCCCTTGTGATACCCATTCTTAATCATCATATGCCCTAACGGTGGTTCTTTTTGTCTTCTCAATAGTATCTTCTTAATAGCCTAGATTTTTTATCAGCTGCAAGGTACAAATGTTCAAAATAGCACCTCCATCTACCAAGACTCTTTTGACCTTATTTTTTATGAATGAAAACCTCAAGATGTAAAGCACAATTATGAGATGGTTGGGATGGTAGGTATTTCTTAGAAAAGGTGAGAACATGGTTGTTCATAGCCCTACCATAGCTTGAAACTGATTGGTATCAATGTTCTCAGGAATAGATGACTCTGATAAGGCTTTCTCCAATACTTCCCTATGTGCCCAGGGGATAACCTTAAGAGTTCAAGGATAGATATATGTGTGGGAGTATGCTTAACTTGATCTAGAAGATTTTACTTGCTAGGATTAGATGTGGGAAAAGTAGCCTATGTCCTAGATTGAGATGGGACTCCTTGAATGGTTATTTTTCCACATCATGTGGTGACTCCACATTCTATACTAGATCCTTTGATGGTGGAAATAGTAATAACGCTATTGTAGGAGGAAATGACATTGGAATAGGTATGTTGCACATTGGTGTAATCCTTAGCTTTGTTGTTATTTTCTTTGTTATGATCTAGCATAGGGTTCTTGTATATCTTGAGATCCTGATTCCTAGTTGGTACCTCAACAGATATGGTATCATTTTCTATGAGATCTTTGATGATATTCTTGAGTTTCATGCAGTTTATTATTTTGTTCCCTTTGATTTTATGGAAGTCATAGAGATCACACTTGTTGTACCATGATAGCTTCTCTTGTGGTTCTTGGTAGATTTCAAAGTTAGGAAGTGTTATCAAATTTGACTCTACCAATTTCTTCATGATCATCTCGATAGGTTTTGACAACTATGTGTACTTTCATTTGGGATAGTTATTCCTATTAGCAGTTTTCCTTTGTTGCATGTTGGTGTTACTGATCTGATTGTTTTGAGGAGGTGTTGGTTGGTATTAGCAACTTGATTGTTATTGGGTCTAGAAGCACATAGGACTACCTTAGCATCTACTACACCATCATTTTTCATATTTTTGTTCTTAGCCCATATACGAGGGTTTTCATTTGAACTAGTTGAAGGATGGTTATCTTTGTAAGTGTAAGTATTTCCCTGTGAGATTAGGGCTCTTTCAGTGTTAAGAGCTCTAGGGAACAGTTCGTTGTATGATGTGATGCATTGCATTTTCAAGTGGAATGATAGATTTGGATCAAGATTAGCTATGATGATTCCCACTTGTTGTTCATCAAGAAGAGGCCACTTGCTTTTACCAACTCTTTGTCTCCATCATTGTAAGAAATTAGCGAAAGTTTCTCCTTGATTTTTTCTAAGAGTGTATAATTCATCTAGATTGACGTCCATGTCAAGATTGAAGGAGTAGTGATCAATGAATTTTCCAGTAATTTCTTGAAAAGTTTTGATACAGAGAGGCAAATGAGAAAACCAATCCATAACATGAGTTGTTAAACTTTGAGGGAAGAGGCGCATTAGATATGAATCGTTGTAAGCCACTTCCATTCCCATGATGTTATATTATTTAATATGGTCTACAAGACTTCCTCTCCCTTTATATTTGTCAAATTTGGGAATTTCAAAACTAGGAGGGAATGGTATCATTGCTATGTTTCAATCAAATGGGTAAGGACACAAATTTTTTGTATGATGTTTCATTGTCTTACCCATGCGAAGGTCTTACATTTCTTGTGAGAGTATTTTCAATCATGATGCTAGATCGTCTTGCGGGTTGGGTGGAGGAACATATGGTAGGATGATGGATAAATTTTATGGGGGGTATGATCGTGTGATATTTTTTGAAAATGATGGGGGTATTGATGTATATGTTCCTAATGTGTTTGGATTGACAATGTTTAAATCAAGATAATAGGAACCTTGTTGTTGTTGTTGGGCATTCTATTGAGCTTTCTATTGTTGTTGTGCCCCTAGGGCTTGTTGTTGGGCTTTTTGTTGTTGGTGTGCTAATAAATTTGATTGTTGTGCTTGATGTTGTTGTTGTGCTGCTTGCTCTGCGGCTAAGGCTACTTGTTGAGCTTGATGTTGTTGTTGTGCTAAGCATGCTTGTTGAGCTTGATGTTGTTGTTGTGCTAAGGCTACTTGTTGAGCTTGATGTTGCTATTGGGCTAAGGCTACTTTTTTAGCTTGATGTTGTTGTTGGGATAAGGCCACTTGTTGAGTTGCTAAGGTTGCTTCTTGTTTTTGTTGTTGTTGGATGGCTTGTTGATAAGCTTATTGTGCTTGTTGTAAAGCTAAGGCATGTTCTTGCAATGTGGGATCAAGTGGTTGTTGGGACATCTGTGATGGGTTGTGGATGTTAATGTTTTGAGTAGGAAATGGATTACTGGTGAGTGGTGGAGGGTTCCCTTGATTTAACATTCCTTTTAAGATGGTAGAATGAGGTGGAGTAATGTACATGTTTGAGGTCCTAATTGATTTGGCACAGTAAAGGGAATTGTGGGAAAAGGTGATGTAAATTTTTCAATGGAAATGACACACTAGGACCTTGAGTCCATTGATTGAAAAAATTCCCTTGTCCTATGTTTTGAAGATCTGATAGGGTAGGGTTGGATGGAACACTCACTGTCCCATGCTCTGGGTCTCACCTTGGAAAAACCCTTGGTGTCACTCTCCACCTTCTTAACCTATAGGCCCTAATGCTTGTTAGGCACCCCTGGTTCTCTTGGCCAACCCTACTATCATCTCCATTTCCCTAACCAAGCCAATCTTGGTACTCTCTTTGTCATTCTATCCTTAGCCCTTAATCTTCCTAAAGGCTAGCTAAACCTCCAACCTTCACTAATTCGTTGCAGGGGTGTGTGATGTATTCCATTGCTTCAAGACCATCCCGCTAGGGTTCTTGATCAACCACCTATCACCATTTCTCCATCGCTCTCACCAAACCCTCTTCTAGGGTTTAAAAAGGGCTACTAGCCCTTGAGCCCCAATTAGGCCTCTTAACCTGAGAAAAGTGGAAATCACTCCAAAACCCTCCAAATGACCTAGGTTATTTTCTTGGGGTTTGTGTTTCCTATGGCCACACCTTGAAGATTTTTGGGGTTTGGAGCCTATACTGCCTGTCCACTACCCTAACCATGATCATAGCACTTTTAGGCTTGTTTTAAGCCAAATTTTGACCTTTTGTTTGAACAGTCAGTTCATTCTTCCTCCATGTAGTCTGCCAGGGATCCATCCTTCTTTCCAAGCCTCTGCAAGGCTTCCTGCATCCACCACACACCTGGGTTTTCTAGGGAATTGACACCCCTGCAACTTTAGTGCTTTGCACTCTTTGACTGTCCTAACCAGGCACTGCCAAGCTTGCCTAGGAATAGTCTTTTGCCTTAGTTCTCTGACTCCTAAGGACTCCTAGACCTATACTATTTACAGGCATGGAGCTTAGACTCAACTCCCATAGACTATACACCAGGTATAGTGGAAGATAGAGGTCTAAGACTCCATGATTGTCAGTTTGTCGAACTGATCAAAAATGAAAAGAAACAAAACTAACTAAGTACAAAGCTAGAAAATGATGAGACAATCTAACTACTAACCACACAAAGCTTGTAAAGTAATTATCACATGTTCCACACACAGTTCAGTGCCTGGAACCCTCCATTAACACACTAATAAGAACAAAAACCAGAAAATTGCAAGAATTTCATTGCTTTTCCATATGAACTGTAAACTCCAAATGATACAAAGCTTTTTCAAACCTCTATTCTAGTTTGAGGTCCACCTTTTAAAGGCTCACAAAGTGGTTACTTCTCCCTTGGTCAGACATAACCACCACAAAAGGCCAAAATTGCACAAATGCAACATTTTGGGCTTTATTTCCAATTCCTAGTGAATCCTAGTGAAAACAAGTTGTGAAACTCATCCTTTCTACCATGAGCTACTAATCCACCTTCCTCCTAACATGTTATAACACCTCTAACACAAAAACAAATGGTCAACATGACCTTAAAGTATTAAAAACACAAAATATCATCCTAGGCTTCCAAATTTGCCTAGTGCTACCTAATGTTTCCTAGGTGCTCCTGCACCAATTACCTTGTGCTAAAGATGTAAACAAGGGACTGGTAATCAAGGTACTTCCTAGACTAGCTGAACTTGTAATCAAGGGATTGTTTTGAGGTGGATTGATGGTGGATAAGGTGGATGTGTTTTGTGAAACCAAGGGTATAGATGAACCCATTGGTAGATTAGGTAAGGATGTCCCTATTTGCTTTAAGGGTTGACTCTATGGTATGGTAGTGGTATTCCCTTGAGTTTTCTTTTGAGATATGGGATTTGCACTACTTTGTGTAATGGTAGGAACACTTGTGGTTCTCATTGATAAAGATGAAGAAGGGTACCCTTGATATGTTGAAGTTGTGGTTGAGTAATGAGGATCAAGAGGTGTGTATATTCATTTAGGGTCTTTAGGAATGGGAGGAGCACTAAAGGTAGGTGTCCAAGTGGTTGTTTGGGGTGGAGGATTAGTTTCAAGTGTTCCCATAAGTGTACTATTTTCAAAGGAAAGTTCATTTCCAAAGTCTTTAGCAAGGCTTGTTGTAAGATTCAGAATATAAGTCTTATTTAACCCTAATGATGGGGTGATAAAGCCTTGTATTAAATTTTGTGCTATATTTTCAAAGGATTGATGTTCCATAAGTTCCTCCCTAGTGAGTTCAAAGGGGTTATTTGTGACATCGATTATCCATATGGTCCTGATGGTGATGAAGGTTGTTGTGACGGGGGACATGACTTCTAGGATCAAATTCTAAAGGATTTGGATCACTTGAGGTAAATGTAACTCCGGTTTTCTCCATGATTCTCTTGTGTTGTGATCCAATCTTTACCATAAGTATTGTGTCACCTATGGGAGAGTTGTGTTGAGTTTTTTAATGTTTGAACTCTCTAGTTGACTCAAACCTAGGTAAAAGGGAATCTCTAAGTCTTTTGGGAGCAATTGTGATAGTGGGGGATGAAAAGATGGATGAAGTGGAGAGTGATCTTTGCAAACGTTTTGGGACAACACTTTTGACTTGAGTTTTATGTTTGGATGTTGGCATAAAGGATTCTAATGAACTTAGAAATCTTTAGGGTAGACTTGTGACCCTCAAGATGAGCTATCTCAAAAATGATAGATAACTTAGCTAAGTACATCGAAAAGGATACATTTCACATACAAAGTAGCTAGGTTAGTAGGTGGTGTGGTTTGTTTAGATGTTTAAGTCCCAAAGTGTTGGTGTACTCAAAATTTTGCTAAGATAGGTGAGATGAGAGATGAAGTTTGATGAAGGGGTGAATGAGATGTTTGACCCAATGTTGACCTAAAGTGAACCTTTGTTTTGAAAAGATATAGGTAGTGAGAATGATGCTAGACCTCTAAAATGTTCAAATCCTAAAGACTCAATGTTGATTTAAATGAGAGGACGGATGGGAATGTTCAAACCTGTCCAAGCTCTCCTAGCTCAAGCATAAAATTTTCTCATCAAGGTGTAACGATTGTAGTAAAATATTGAAGCCCACTTTTGAACAAACCTTGTTCTATGATTCCTACATCTGAAATGAAGTGTTGGATATTTTCCCCTACAAATTTTGATTGTTCGATGAATCATTTATAGGAGTTTGGTATCATGTACAAAGATCAGGGTTTTAACTCCAAAAGAAAGTATACATGTCTGGATATTTCCTTAGTGTGCATTCATAAATTTCAACAACATGTTTCTGTTCGAGTGCTTCAATATGATAGTTGATTTATTTAGCACTAAGATGTCTAAGTTTAAACTGATGACCACTTGACCTTTGTTTTGGGATCCTAACTCTCCATGAGATCATTTGAAAATAGTTTAAGTTTATGGAAGAAAGGAAGATATTTATTGCCACATAGGGGGTGGTAGTATGGGCCTTCTAGCCTCAATATCAGCTTTCCCCTCTTCTTCGTTTAAAATGGTTGTTGTGTTTCTCCACTGTGTATTTGTTTCCTTGTTTTCAAAAGTGAAGCTTCTCAAACTACTAATGAGATAAATTTGTTCACCATTAATGAATTCATAGTTTGGCTGAATTATAGCACTTTGAAGATCAAGTTGTTCAACAGGAGCAATCAGTCTCCAAATATTCATGTGGGTTTCATTTGTCAATTTATCTTTGCTTAAGTGAATTGATTTTACCACAAACAATTGTCTTGATTCTGTTTCCAAACTAGATGTTTATGTCAAAAACATCATAACTTTCACAATTTCCATTTTGTGAAAATCATGAGGTTGAAGCCATAATTTCCTATGTTGTCTTTGGGAAAATATGGGTTTGAGATAAAAGTCAAGATATTTAGAAATCGCTAAGGATAAATCCTTAGGACAAGCAGCAATATCAAGGATAACTCAAGAAGTACATATTCGAGCCAAAGTGTTTGAAATTCTAAAGATGATAGTGAATGTTTTTGTATCATTTTGAAACCAATAAAAGTGTTAAACTGACTCACAATCATTTACAATCCTAGGATAGAAATGGCCATATTTTTTGAGTCCCCGCTAGGATTTCTCCGAACACTAGACAATGCGAATAGTTAGAGATTTGGTGACACTAGCTCCCCCTTTCTCAGCACACACTTCTCAAGACCATCAAATATCAAACTCCTTAAAATTTAGAGATAAAAAGGAGTTTTTCTATTTCTACAATTGAATAGTACAAATGTGGGGTGGCTTCAAAATGATCGTTCTTGCACCAACAAATATTTTAGGATTTTAGATTGCTAAAAAGATGGGTTATAGTGAGGGTAATCAGGGACATGGCACCTTGCAAGCATCTAGCAAGCCACTAAAGGATTTAATCAATCCTACTAGGGGCTCTTATACTTTTTACAATAGTACCCTATTCCGAAAGACATTGAACAACGAAGGCCTACATACCATGAGGACTTCACAGTTTAGTCTTATCCATTTATATACCGGCCCGAGTGAAAAATTGATTGGAGTCGCCTTCTAATTGTTCTTAGGAAGGATCCTCTAAAGATAAAAAAATCAAGGGAGTACACTTGTAGTTCAACTGCCCAGTTCACATAAAGCGCAAGGAGAGAGCACACACAATGTTTCTTTCTCACACTAGCATTATTGTTCAATTTTAAACCCAATTGAAAGATGGAGGTGATCTTGCAAAGTGTTAGAGAATGTTTTTGTTTCTCAAGGTCACCAAATGGTGTGAGAGAATTGCATATGCATCCACTAACAATGTTGAAAAACCACAAAACATAGCAAATAGTTGTAAGTTTTAACCCTTCAAAGCAGTGATGGGTTTGTTTTAAGCACCAATTGAAAAATGAAGTTTTCCTTGTTCAATTTTAAGTCCAAAATGAAATGATGATGTGAAGGTTCAATTTTATCCAACTTTGAGCATTCATTTTAAACCCAATTGAAATCTAGTGCATTTCCTACAGTAGAAATTAGAAAGCATGAAATTGGGTTATAATTTCCCCAAAGCGTCAAATGCTTGTTACAATTATAGAATTTAAGATAGAAAATATTTTCTTCACTTTCACTCCATGTCTTTAAAACCTGCAAAACCCTTTCATCCTTACAACTAGAACAAAGTCATACATGCATCAGTGGTTAGGTAAATCCAAGAAATTAAGTCACATGTCAAAAAAAAATCATAAAATTTCTTACCCTAGTTGGGCATCATTGAAAATGATAGTGTCACAGTTTGAAGTATGGGTGTTGCTCTGCAACAAGAACAGTGAGCATGATAGCATTGGTATTTAGCTCAGTGTTGCTACTCGCGTTAGCATTGCAGCTTGAAATTTGAAACCATCGAACTAGTGAATTTGAGCATCACCATTTAAAATTTATGATACCTATAGATTAAATATGCGTCGCCAGATTTAAATCAACGTCGAAGCATTAATTCAGCGTTGGGATTTCAAATTGTTAGGGCATCACTATATGGTGACACTATTGAAATAGCATAGCTATTTGTAATTTGGGTGTTTCCAGGTCCTACAAAACAACATAAAATGAAATTTAAGCTAGAAAATGGTTAGATTAAAGGTTTCCCTCCTTCTAGCACTAGAATGTGAGATGAGGAAATGTCAGAGAGGGTCAATTATGCTTGACTCATGATGAATCAAAGAATAACTTCACCAAACATACCTACATCTACAAACAAGATCATTTAAATTGGAAAATTAAACTAAGCATTTAATTGAAAATGAAAGCTACAAACTACACAAAAATAGTTAAATTCCTAATCTAACGCATTTGAAACTTATCCCGTTTTGGAATTGGTGTCGTGTTGATGTTAAAGGATGACCCTTTCCCAATCCTGTGATCAATGAGCCTATTTCTATCGATTCTATGGAAGAGAATAGATGAAATGATTGTGTTTGATGTATGAAAACCTAATTTATGCTAAAAATGAACATGATGCAAGCTAAGTTATCATGATTTTATGCTAAATATGAACTGATTATGTTATTGCTAAACTAATCTAAGCTAAAGCTATGCTAAAAGATGAAAAACCTAACTAAAATGGATGCATCGAAACCATTAATGGATGCTCTAAGCTATTATGCAATTAAAATTAACTTAGATAAGCTAAAAAGTGAGTAAATTGAGAGTATGGATGCAAGTAGATTCAACAACATGAATTTTCAATTGAAATATGGATCCATTTGTCTCCAAATAGTGATCTATTTATTGGAGAGCAAATGAGGAATGAAGGGTTAAGATCAAAAACCTTAATCAACGGTCCAAGATGAAAGAGATGAGAGACATGGATCATGAATTCTCATCAACATATGAGAATGCATTATGGGATTTAATCAAGGGTTCACAATCACCTTAAACAAACACCCGGGTATGTGTAGGATCATCATGGAAAAAATAGGCCCTTAAGTGGCGATGAAAATTCAGAAAATCATAGCTAGGAAACTTGACATAAAATTTTGAATAAGTTATCTAAATTATTTCAAAAATATGTAAGAATAGAATCTTTAGAAAATTGAATGTAGTTTCTAAGCTACTAGGTTTATTTAAAAAATAATAATCTATTTGGTGAAAATTTGAAATTTCAATGCAGTAGTACTTGAATTTTAGGGAAGAAATAAGAAGTAGGTGTCTATCTGACCACCCTAACCACAATAAACTGATAGTATTTTTTATAATATTTTAGATATAAGTAGAGGACTCATGTCTTGATGTGATGCATATTTTTTTGTAATTTTTTTCCAAGTAAATAATTAATTATGATTTTTTTATTAAAACTTTTAAAAATATAAAAACTCATATGTCTAACCACATTAACTTGGTCAAACCTTCATTATTTTTTTTTTTTAATCATATAGTATGCAAAGCATAGAATGTGAGACATGTTTCGGATTCAAAAAATGTGATACCGTTTGAAAGCTATAGATGTTTTTCAATCAACCTATCAATCAAGACTTTAGTCGTAATTCAAATAGAAAATGAATAATAATTATTTATTAAATTCAAAGTAAAACATAATTTATATTGGTGGAAAGCTAAGAATCTCCTTTAAAAACCCTTTTCATTTCACCAATTTTGGGTAAAAAACAAGTCGTCAGCCACATGGGCCATCATATCACTTACATATCACCACTTTTTGGCCCATCATGATCCTGGACATATCCACACTTTTGACCTACTCACACAGGTCAAAGGTGACTTGTTCAACAAGTTGAAGGTTAAAACTTGCTCAAGAAGCCAAGTGAAAATATCCCTTTTTCAAATGATGGAAGAATAAGAATATTCCTTTGGGTGAGGAAAAAGGAAATTTAAAAATTAAAACAAAGTTTTAATTGTGCAAAAAAGGGGATAAGGAATATTCCATGGGAATATTCCCTTTTCCTAGAAGAAAGATTGATTGCTAATTAACAAAGTTTAATAATACAATTAGGGGAAATTTAGAGGAATTAAAGTGATATTCACTAAATTAAATGATTTAATGAATGGGGAAAAGGTGAAATGACATTTAATTAAATAACTTAAGATCATTTAATTAAATAAGAGGACTTAGGGAATTAAATTAAACACTTTGAATTATTTAATTTAATGAGATGAAATGTTAGCATGAAGGGGGGTGAATTAACCTAATTAAATTAATTAGGAAAATAGATGAAAATGGTGCAATTAATTAAATAGTTGGGCTAATTTAATTAATTAAGAAAGAAAAGGATGGGTTAAAGAGGAAATGATGTTAGTAAATTTGTTTCGAATGTATGATATTGCTTAGGACATTTGTCAGTGTCTACAGGTATATCATTCCTTGATGTTGATCTATTTAAAGGTTTCTAATCTAGTAAAGATGTTTGAGGTTGCTTTGGGTTGAATGGTTAAATGAGTTTTTTTAAAGAATGATTCACCCCCTCTTAGTCTCTAGGTGTGTTCAGTAGACACTATTGTTAATCAGGATGTACCTACTTGACCTGGATTGACTTGTTCTCATGTTCTTTTCATGTCTTTAGGTTGAGCTTTGGTAGCCTCACCTTTTCTTTTAGCAATCCATATCTATGTTCTTTTTAAACCACTATAGTTCTAGTTTCCAAGTCTTTAGGCTCTTTGAGACTCTAATCGATAGGCACCATGGGCTGCATTTGTATATGGCTAGTGTAGATTAAGTTTATCATATCACTTTCATCATCTTTCACTCCTTTGATATCTCATCCTAGCCTAAAAGAAAAAATCTACATTGGATTCATCCTCATCCAACTCCTTTTCCTCACTTCATAATCATTCAAAAAAATATCCAAATAATCTTCTAAATATGGTACATGATAAAATCCTGGGCCAAGATGAATATTTTTCTTCACAAAATTCTTGTTGTCAAAAGGAAACCTCATCTCGTACATAGAAACATTGTATTTTTCAATATCCCTCTTAGGATTGAGGTTATTTGATTAAGATTTACATTGGTAGTTCCCAAGACCAATGGAAAATGAGATACCTACCTTCTTTTTTGTACACCTCTTGTTAACTTCTACAATTGTTTTGTAGAATTCTAGTAAGCTAAATTTTTCTTCTATATATTTGGGAAATTTATGAGGTATCCCATCATATCCTCCAACTCTTAAGCATTAAAATATTTGAAACTATATATTTAGTGGTTGCTATATTTATTAATGAGTTGAATGGCCTTTAAAAAAAATCTCTACCCTAAGTCACCTTGTAACTCCTTGACTAACCTCATAGTGAACACGTCATTCACTCTTTTGAAATTCTTATAACTATTCTCCAATTGTAAGTTGGGATAATAGTCATAAATTTAAATTTGATCATCAAACTATTCAATAAGGTTCAGTCCTAGGCATGGTCTTATACATTCCAAGGCATAGAAAATATATGAAGATATATAGAAATACTTTCTAGCAGCATAGTAACCTATCGTATCATGAAACCTGTCACTAATTAAGGTTGTCTAATCCAAGTATTATGTTCCAACATAGATGATTTGAACAAAGAAGTACATCCATTTCTCAAAATCTGGGGCATGCACATTACCCCTCAGTCTATGTAATAGAACAATAATATCTAAAATCTCATCTTGAAAATGTGACCTACATAGGGTTTTAGGCAATTGATATTTCCCCTTATTTAGGGTTATAAACCATTCTTTAGCAATGAAATTTTTAAAGTTTCCCTTCTCTAAAAAATTGCATTATGACAATGTATAATTGAAATCTGCAAAGACCTCCCTTTTAGGCAACCAAAAAAACCCACTAATAGTGGTTGAATCAAGGGTCATTAGAAAATTATCATCATTTGTTCTTATTTCCTTGGCATTGGGGCTATATTGATTTATCCATTCCAAAACAAGGTCTGTGCATTGCACAACCATAGGAAATACAACTGCTTCTAACAAACCACTCTCTACCAACCTCAGTGTGATAGGAATTCTTTTTTGTTTATTCATCCTTTCCCAAAACTCTCCTAGGTTGATGTGACCTAGTTTGGTGTCACCTATCTCCAATAATGTACTTTCCAAACCAGAAAAATGCTCATATCCTAGATACTTGTACTTCATCTTTGCTTAAATTTCAACTACAAAATTTTAGAAAATTTTTGCTAGATTTTCCCCTAGAGATCCAAACTTTTGATTTGAGAAAAATACATTTAATGCAAGTAAATTCAGTAGCTATGGATATACTAAGAGTACTACTTACTCATTTGTATCTTCTCTATGTATGGAATTGTGAAGAATTTCACTTAAATCATGTATGCTACTCTTGTTGAAATTTTGCCTCTTTGGCTCTGAAAACCCCATTTTTTGCATGCAAATGTGAAGAATGATTATACTCTAAGGAACTTTAATCCTCATATACTTCAAAATTTATCTCGCCTTACTTGGATTTGATAGTAATTAATATTGGTAGGTGGCTTACTTAGTGCTAGCTTTGAACTCATTTTACACAAATAAACTTGGAAATTTGAATGATCCTTGAAACCATGCTAGGCTTCGAAAAAGGTTTAAAAACCCTAATTAGCTTTGAGTTTGAGTATTTCCTTCCTTTTCTTCCTGACATTTTATTGGAGGAAATGAAGTTTCCAGTTGTGATTTGAGCTCCGACAAGGTTGTGAGAACCTTGTCAGGACGCAACATGATTGTTACAAATTTGGTTGATGTCATTGAAGGTCAATGAATGGCTTATCGTCTTTCCCTTGGCCATAAAATATAAGGTTCTTGGTTCAACATCAGAGCCCGACAAGGTTGTGAGAACTCCATCAACTCCTGACAATAGTTTCAAAACCAAGAAGAATCATCAATTTTCTCTTCCTTGGATCATTTATTCATTTAAAAGGAGCTTATTCAAAAACTTGAAATTTTTGAAAACCTTTGCGGTCTCTAAAAGAATTATACAAATCACTTCCAAAGACTAACTTCTTGAGGAATTTTGATGAAGACTACAAGGATAAAGCTTTAGTCAGAAATATGATAGGTTGTGAAAACCTTGTCAAAGCTCGACAAGGTTGTGAGAACCTTGTGAGAACCCAATGATGTTTTTGGGACCTCTTTAAAATGTTCTTTGAAGAAAATGACCAAGTATCAAAGATTTTTAAGAACCAAAAAGGTATGATTGACAACCAAAGAGACTCTTGAAAACAAACAAAGCTCATACTTAACCAAAAGTAAGAAAGAATGAAATACAAAAAGGATGGACCAAATTTAAGGCAACAACATGGAAATGAACCTCAAAGATAACATGATTATTCAAATAAATAGAGTGATTGTATAATAGAAAGTACAAATAGGGATGTATAAATTTTTAACAAGTGATGAATATATTGAGATATCTGTAAATAATTATAGATTATGTATGGATAGGAATTGATACATAAGCCAAACTTAACTCAAGCATATACCTTTTGTTGATATATTAGTACAATAAAAATATTTCACCAAGATGGACATAAAATTAAAGGATAAATATCATATGTTTGCAAGTTTCACCACTACAATAAGATATTAGCATTTTCTAGTTGTTACTATGACTATCCAATCTACAATCAACAAATAAGGATCAACAAACAAGTGCTAAACATGTTAGAAATCAAATCAAACACTCCCTATGAGATTCGTTAAAAAAATTCAAGAGAAAACATGAAAATAGTAACAAACTAACAAAAGATAGCAAGAAATCTCAATTGAACTAGATAAACCTCCATCCCATAGGGGGAGTGGTCCTCCTTTGATGTGGAATGAAGCCCTTTTCCAATACCTTTGATAAGCTTCATGATTGAAGATGATGCAAGTGTGAAAAATAACTCCAAATGGTGATAACTTAACTAAAAATGATGAAAGTGATGGATTACTATGAAATTGAAATGTCTATAGTGATAATGCTTGAAGTTGTGGACCTATATTATGAAAAGTATGTTTCTATTTATAGAAGCCAAGGGTTGAAGAATGAGAAGATTTGATGAATGTGGTATAAAATGGGAGCCAATGAGAATGTGCCAAGCGTCACAATTCTATTGGAGGAAGGTGGAGTACATTTTGGGAAATGTGTGAGTGGAGGAGGATGGAAGAGAAATAAATGAAATTGGTTGAAGATTTGAAAGGTTGAGAGAGGAATTAAATGAATATTGTTGAGATTTGAGAGGATGTAAGAGAATTTAATGTGGATTTGAAAAGTTTTTGAAAACCTTTGGAGGGAAATTGAATGAGAGGTTGTTGAGAGGAATATCCTTTAGAATATGTCTTTCTGAGGATAAATAGAGGAATTAGATAATTAATAGAAATTATTTTCATGTGCAACCTGGTTAGTTGACCATGGGTTGATTTAACTCTTGGGGAGTTAAAAGTTGAAGGAATTATTAATGATGATTAGAAAGGTTATTTATAATTAATTAATTGGAATGGGTTAGGGGATTGTGACATTTGATTTGATTTATTTAATCAAATGAGAAGACTTAAGAGGATTTAATTAAATATGATGAAAATTAATTAGAAGAAGGGTGAATTAATCAATAAATTTGATTATTTGATTAATAGCTAAATTTGTTGAATTTAACTAAATAATGTTGATTATTTAATTAATTGGTGAATTTGAGGTGATTTTGGAAGAAATGATGTTAATTTATCATAATCATATGTATAGTATTAATCAGGACATTTTCGGTGTCTACATTTTTCCCCTCTTTGAAGTGAGGTACCCACTACGTTGGTTCAAAGAATAACACTGCCATGATCAAAATTAAAAAAATTCCTAATTTTTTAGATGCCTTATTATTGCCCCAGCAGAAGAAATTACACTGATATACAGCCCCCTCGAGAGATCAAGTGAAAAATGAAAAATTAGGTTAAGCTCACGAAAAGGTGGGTATGTGCAGGATCATCATGGAAAAAATAGGCCCTTAAGTGGCAAAAAATTTAGAAAAATCAGAGTTAGACAACTTGACGTAAAAATTTGCATAAGTTATCTATATTATTTCAAAAATTTGTAAGAATAGAATCTATAGAAAATTGAATGTAGTTTCTAAACTACTAGGTCATTTTTATTTTTTCAAATCTATTTGGTGAAAATTTGAAATTTCAATGCAGCAATACTTAAATTTCAGGAAAAAAATAAGAAGTAGGTGTTTGTGTAACCACCCTAACCACAATAAAAATATAATATTTTTTTATAATATTTTAGACATAAGTAGAGGACTCATGTCCGGATGTGATACATATTTTTTTATAATTTTTTTCTAAGTAAATAATTAATTATGAATTTTTTATTATAACTTTTAAAAAATATAAAAGCTCGTATGTCTGACCACCTTAACTTGTTCAAAACTTCATGAGATTAATTTTTTCTTTTTTTAATCCTATATTATACAAAGCATAGAATGTGATGCATGTTTTGGATTCCAAAAATGTGATACTATTTGAAAGCTATAGATGTTTTTCAATCAACCTATCAATCAGGACTTTAGTCATAATTCAAATAGAAAATGAATAATAATTATTTATTAAATTCAAAGTAAAGAATAATTTATATTGGTGGAAAGATGAAAATATCCTTTAAAAACCCTTTTCATTTCATCAATTTTCGATAAAAGAAAGTCATCAACCACATACCCTACAAATACCCATCATAACGCCACTTTTTGGCCCATCATGATCCTGCACATACCCAGGTTCAACAATTATTTAAGAGTGGAAAATAGCCCATGGAATGTGAAAACAGGCTCATGGTGATGAAAACGGGTCAAAATAGGCTTTATTCAGGAAAAAACAAATTAAATGGGTTCAAAAACGCTAAAAAAAACCCTAAAAACCCTAATAATTTTGCATAAATAGTGTTAAGAGGGTCATTTTCAAATCATTTGCACTCCTAGCATTATGAAATATTGACTTTTCACTCTGAGGTTCTAATGAAATGGTGTCTTGTGTGCTCCCTAGACATCAAATAGATCAGGTTCGTGAGTTCCAGCGGCCTTAGGATGCAGGACCCTCAGTACGCCTTTCACAAAAATTCTTGTTTTACATGAATTTGGTACATTTATTTGTGTCTTTTTAGGTCAATCAAATTTGATCCCCTAGGGCACCACAATTGTTATGGTCGATGTTGCCTTTGTGCATGTTGACCCGTGTTTGTAGCATAGCATTGTGCAACACTATCGGGTTTCAGAGTTGCAAAAACAATCTTGACTCACATTTGCAAGATTGTGTCATGTGGCCCAAGAAGAGCTTGGTTTTTTCCCAAAATGCTAACTCGCTTTTGACATATAGTATCACTTTTGATTTTAGCACTATTTTCATAAAATGATAGTGCATCGCTTTTGCAAAAGTTGACTTGCCTTTGCTTTTTGTGGATTCTTTTAATTTTGAAAACATGCCAGTTTGGTTAAATTTAACGTCATGGGAATTTTGAATGCAAGAGGTCATGCCAGTGCTCCACTCGAAGGAGCACAGGAGCTGGATTTTTCACAGAGCAAGACATTTGATGGATGATGTGTTGTTCTTCCTTGGTTCGATCAGCTTTGGACATGTACGTTAGATGCTTGAGTTGAGGATGCACCTTGGGATGATGACTGTATTGGTGGAGAGATGGCGAAGTGACCCCTCCTCATTCGACTTACCAACCGGCAAGGCCACCATGACCCTGGAGGACGTATGGCAGATCCTACGGATCCCCATACACAGTGAATGCATTATATATGAAGTGGAGGCCAGAGGTGATGCCATATTCTAGTTATTTGGTGTCGATCAGTACAAGACTAACATTGGCCAAATAGACCTTCACTGATATGAGGGGATTTCCCTTGATTTGACTTTTTTTGTCGATGCACTAATCTCAAAATTCCTCATTCCCGACAGGCGAGTGAGAGGCTACAATGTTGGATGGGGGATTATTTGATCTCGCATGATGGAGGAGATGACCATCTATTCCTAGAGGCCAGTCGTCTTATCCTCCTTGTATCATGATATGCACCAGGTCATGTACTGTGGGTCTTGCAACATTGGAGTGGGAGTTACACTTCTTCATGTTTGGGTATATGAGCATATAGCCATTTTGAGGCCCACCATTGTAGACATTCAGGAAAATTGCAATGATCTTGTGGTTTATAGGTATGGGGGGATGACCAACCTTCACTACACAGGCATTACAAACATCCAACACTGGAGTCAGGTCATTGATGAGATGATAGTGTTTCGGTGGAAACCATGGCTCCACTTTCTTAGATGGCATGATGATGATGCCCATATTTTCTACTATCGGTGGTCCAGATACCTATAGGGACAAGAGCATCACATGATAGAGTGTAACCTCCTAGATAGGGTTGCTCGCTAGTTCTAAGAGGTACAAGATGTGCTTTATGATATTCAACAATCCATATTTGTATGGAGGACACAAGAGACAATGTGGGGCAAGCAGATTCCCCCCAATAGGCCATCGATGATTTCAGATAGCTAGTGATGATGTCGTGGGAGTATTTTGATGGTCCCGCAGATGTGGGAACTACATAGGCATATGATGCATACTTTCAGGCTCACACCTTGATTCAATTGACACTACTAGTGGGGCCAGTAGCAAGCAAAGGATGGGTCAGAGGACCCTAGATTGGACAAGTCCCCCAGTAGCTAGGACATCAAGCACATGACGAACAGGGTAGAAGTGAAGGGCACGATGGGCACGATGGATAGATTCCACCACTGGTGCCACCCCTTGGATAGAGGCCACTAGTACAGCCACACCAGTAGGCACCATGGCCACCACCACCAGTTCTCAATCTTGGGATGATCAAATAGTAGCACTTCAAGCACATGTAAAGGTATTGATAGGGTAGTTGTAGTAGGTGCGGGCTCAAATTCAGACCCTGACCCAAGAGAGGGATTAGGCACGACAGGAGGTGGCATAGGAGTGCCAAATGAGACAAGATGTTGATCTTGGATTGGCCTTAGAGTAGGGATGGAGAAAACAACTAGAGGTAGCAGCACAGTAGGCACAAGGGCAAGCCATTGGCTCAGTTGAGATGTACAGATGAGCGATGCAGGAGGCGTCGTACTACAAGCTATTATACTACAGTGTTGTGGCATAGGAATGACAGGAGCCAAATTTCTCCCACATCAGTTAGGTTGCTCCTACCAGGACCCCTCATGTAGGGACATCAGGGATACCATTAGGGTCTCATCACCAGAGCCGAGGCAACCATCATGGGGATAGACAGAGCGAGGGTAGCTTGGAATAGTAATAGTGCACTAGACAATTTTTTTTGAATATACAGCCTGATTTATGATGTATATACATTCATTGGCTGATATTTAATTAGCCTCTTGTCCATTTAATGATGATACTATATATCTTATCCCGATTGTATCATGATGTTCAACCTTTTTTCATATATATACATGAGATGGCTTCGATGTGATTTATATGATGTGATGGTTTTTAATTTTATGTGATAGATGCATATGATGTTGGATGAATGCACGTAATCCTTATATTATGATACTTTATGTTATGATGTGATGTGATATTATCGATGTATGATATGAATGAAAATTTATTTTATGTGATGATGAATGATGGATGCAATGCAATGATATGTTTAGCTTCTTTTTCAGTATCTTTTCTATATGTGATGTAGGTATGTATGATGAAACAATGTGATGATTATGATAATGTTTATATGGTTATTGTTGATCATCAAAGCTTGTGCCTCTTCAACAGTCTTATGGGAAATTAAGTGAGTGGGGGACAATTGCATCTCATTGAATACCTTTGAGGTTTTTATAGAAATTTGGCTCTTCTTTGGGGTTTGGAGATAAGGGGAGAAGGAAATGTAAACATAAAACATAAAAGTCAATGCACCAAAGCTTTTACAACATTTCAAACCCAAATCATTCCTATGAGTGATATAAATAGACACATAACGCTACAACCCTTCATTGTTGGAAAGAGAACGAACAACAAAGGCTAACTTCAAGCATGGTGCATACTTTCAAATTTTTCCATAGGTAGTGTTCATTAAGATCCAATAAAACATAAATATTTCTTTTGAGTAATAGAACAATATCTTAGAAATCACATGAACTCTTCCTCCTAAATACAACATAACATGACAAAATAACAACTTTTAGAAAAACAGAGAAGTCCAATGACATAGTCAAGTTTTCTTAAGCAACTACTCTACCATACAATCATACAACATAGAAATATGCTACTTAAACTATCCATATTTAGCTTGAAATACATAGTGTTTCATTCAAAATGATAATATAAAGAAACAAAGCTTGAAAAAGGCCATACATGTGCAGTCTCAACAATTTCTCCTCAATAGTTTGTGCTTTTAAATATCAAATGAACTTTGAAATAGAGGTTGGATGCCAATCCGACAATAGTTTAAACCTTAATAGATATAACATGCCAAAGAAGAGTAGTTTTACAAATTTTTCTTCTGAAAATAATTCTAAAACGCTAAGAAAACTAAAGAAACTTTTCTTAACAAAGAAACTGTAACTTGGAATCCAACCCCTCATTGTGTTGTTGTCCTCCTTATATAGCCATAGAAAAGGAAACACACCACCTCATCATAGAAGTAATTGTTGTTAGATGTTGATATTTGATAGCTTGCAATATGATCATAGATCCTTGGTTAGGTCTCAATGATCTTTTCTTATTAATTCCCAACTGATGCTTTAATACCCTTTAGATATTTAGCAAATATAGAGGCTCATAAATGATCAAATCCTAAAAATAATCTCACAAAAGGATTCAACTAACCAATCACATCACCACGAGGCATCGACTCAAAGCTTCCATCACAAAATGAAAGAAAAGAAAGGCCAACAAGCTCTGACAAACTCCGAAAGATATCATCTCCTAAGAGGTGCAGTCCTCCTCTAGTGAAGAGATGACACATCATGCGGGTGAAGATCTTATGTTTTCTAAAAAATGTTTTTGGAGAAAAAAATTTCCATGTTGACATGTGTCTTGGGCCCTCCTCCAAAAGGAAAATGATAAAAATAAAATCATGCAGCCACCACGTGGTGCATTGCCTATCTTTATGACTAAACCTTCATAAACTTGATCATTTTCGAAGCCAAAAATAGAAGAAGCCGAAGATTGAAAGACTAAGGAAAAGAAAATGTTTCACAGTTCTGGCAACTCATAGGGGCCTTTGCTTGCGAAGGTACGAACCCAACTCTCTATAAATTCCTAATTTTTTAGGAAGGAGGAGTGTTGCGCTTGTCATTCTACTTTGGTTGGTAAGGGCATACTATGGATGAACCTGTATGCTTGATCAAGCTGGAAAATTTCTTTGATAGACACAACCCCCCACCTTGCAGTAACCACTCCAAGGTAACGATAAACATGAGAAAGGAAAAAAATATCGCGCTCAATCTCATTGACTGTGTGCATTGTGCTTGAACTTAGGAGTTTTGTGGAAGTTTGATCCTTTTGTTTGATAGCTTCTGTAATTTGTTCTACTATTTGCACATCTTCGTTCAGGGAGAAAAGGGGAGGTAGCCTATAATTGATCAAAATATTGAAATCATTTTTTACCTCTTCAATTCTCGATGCCAACACCATCTGGAAATCTTTACACTTTTTGGAAAACTTGTGGGAGTTGACAATCTCACTTGCTTTGATGAAAGCAGTTCCTCGATCAAGAATTTTGGCATCTTTCAGGATCTCATAGAAAGCCACACAAAGCTTGGAAATTAAACTTTGTGATTCTACCACTCAAGAGTCACATGTCTATAGAATGTGATTGTCCATCAAGCCATCTTTCCATTTATTTCTTGGACATCCCTCAAGAATTGCAAGATGGGCCTGAGAACAAGAACTACAGCTACAATCTGCTCCTAGTGTGAAGACACCAATTTTTTCAGTAGTGGGAGAGACCCGACCTTCTAAGTAATAGCCAACTCTTGATTGAGCTGAATCTCTTTGGTTATTGAATTCTCCTCTATTTGATCTCTCTCCTTGAGAGCGTTCTCTAGTTCAGAGCTTATTCTTCTCATCTCTAGGTCATGGGTCTGCAAAGTAGACACGGTCTCTTATTTCTCCAACTTCAATCTTTCTACCTCTACCCGTGCCTTCCCAACACTGTCGGAAGCTTGAGATCGAACATTATCTAGCTCTCTCTATAGGTTTTCATGAGTACTTTTGTACTCCATGTTGGTCTGATGTTGGGTGGCAAGGTCAACTTTCAATTTCTCAATCTTGGAATGTAGTTGATCTCGTTCACTTTGTGCTTCCTCAAGAAACCTTGAGGTTTCCCCTTGCTTACCTTGAATCTGCATTATGTGGGTCATCTCAACATCTTTGGCCTTGATTTCAGTCTGCAATTTTCCCACTATTTCCCTCACATTAACCAACTCTGTCTCACGCTTCTTTAACTTTCTACCTAGCCTTTCAGAGTATGCATACACTACCTACTAGGTGGTCTTAGCAAAGACCACCTTGTCACATTGATGAGTTTCATTCAGATCTAGGCCCATCGTCTAGATTTCATAATCCTCCATCTACATATTCCCCTTAGGCTTAGCCATGAGTGGCATCATGGTGCTAATCAAAAGAGAATTCTGCTCCTCATTATAACAAGCCTCAATTTTCTTGCTAGCTAGAAATTCAGTGCTCTTCAATAGTTGTCTCTTCTTATAATTTCGTCAGTCCATCTTGGTTGCATTGAAATAATCCTGGAGGGTTTGAGGGACATCGACATTCTACACTACAATTGGAGAACTAGGAGGGAAACCAAAAAGGGTAACGAAGGGGAAGACCTTAGATGTATGAGCATGTGGTGAAACAAAAGGGAATGTTATCATGGAAAAGGGTGGCACACCAAGATAAGACTGAATGAGAGATTTTCTAGTAGGGGTGAATAGAGATATGGTTGGGAAGAAAGGTGTTTTCTTGGAAGATTATGGGTTGGGAGTGGGGGTTAGCATGGATGTTTTAGCTCTTTCAAGAGGGTCCTTTGACAAGGCGATTAAAGAGTCAATAGCGGCCGAAGCAGATGTTGCTTGATTGACATGTGGGATAATTTTTGGGGTTTCGTTATGAATAGGAGGGGGTGTGTTCATGATTATCAGGTTAGGGCCCGAGGAAGGAGAATTTCTTTCCAAGGGAGGAGGCAAGGGGGAAATCAAAGATACAAAAATAGGAGGAAGAGAGGGAGCAAAACTTACTTGAACTGTAGTAGTCAGCACATCTTGTAGGGTGGAATCTACTTCTTCTTCTCCTAGGGCCGACATGTCAGATATGCCTAGGTCTTGAACACTCCTTTTTTCATGACTAGAACTAACATGTTCTAATCTTTGGCAACTGACCCCTCTGAAACTTGGCCTTCGACAACCATAGCGGATGATGCTCTTGGAGACCGTCAGGGTCTATTTCCTCTACTCTGGGCACTAGAGGAGGACAGAGCTCGTGAATCCCTTCACTTTGAATCCCTCCAACTATCAGATTCTCAACATCAAGAAGCCCTATGCAGAGCTTGTTCCTCATCAATTTCATGGCTGGTCTCTAGATTTCTATTATTAGTGTCGACCTCCTTATCATAAATATCTTTGAATTCCTCATCCTATGGGAATTTTCTAACAGGAAGGGTGAGGCACTGTAGCTCCTGTCGGAACGTCTAGAAATCTTCTTTCTTTCTTTCTGACCAGCCTTTTTTCTTCAGCTATGTATTGATAGATTTATTTATCAGAAGGTTCATGTCATACTGTACCTTCGGTGTGTAGAAGCTCAGCCATTCTGGTCATTTGAAAGGAATGTGTTTCAAATCAATGTATACCTCTACACTTTCTTGAGTCAGGTTCTTCCTCCTCTCGAAGTATTCACGCTCTTCATGTTTCACACTATAAATTCCCCGTGGGTTGTAGTACCACTTATTATAGATGAGGACTAGGCCTAAGGCTGCCAATAGATCCTTGAGCTCCTCTTAACAAAATTACTTCATCAACGATACTTGACTATTAGCAATATTGAGAGGAAGAAGATATAACTTCAATTTTTTTCTTCCAGTGCCATAGATCTCTTCAACAATTGTCACCTAACAACATGTCTTTAATGTGAAGACTCTGGTTGTCACAAATATGGGGAGTCAGAAAGACTCATTGGGAAAGTCATGAAATCTAATAAATGTGAAGTCTACGCCTAGGAAATAATCCACTAGGTTTGGTGAGATTCTCATCCATTATAGGACCTCGGGAGAGAAATGACCAATAGGGTGAGGCAACAATTCTACAAGAACCAGCCTCAAAAAGTAATCCACAAACTAATAATATTGCTCTATTCTAGAAAGTATATGGGTCCACATAGAAACTGGCTAAAGACAGGTCCTTTCATCTAGCCTAGACACTGGTACATTTCTCCCCAGCCATTCATGATTTTGATGCAAAACCAAATGAGCCAAGAAAGAAGAATACATAAATTTGGAATATGTTCCATAATTCTTTAGGTAGTTCAACATGTTTCTAGCTATTACTTCAGCAAAATCGTAGTGCCTCTGGTTCCTTTCTCTCTTTAGCACAAATGCTAAGCCGAACTAAAAAGGAAGAACCTGAGCATCATCGTCAAGACCAAAAACCCATGCTAGTATCGAGAACACTGACTGTGTGTCCCTCTTGAATTTCTCATATGATAGAGGAAAGGGAAGATGACCTCTATCTAGTTGTTCCTTTGTTTCTTCTTCATAGAAATTTTTTCTTTTGGCCTTTTCTTCCCTGAAGATATCCATCTTTTCTTCATCGAAAAACTCTACATCCTACGCCATAGGGATGCACAACATGTCTCATATGGCTTGAGTAGAAATAGTAACCCTAATCCTACCATTCTGAATGACCCCTATAACCTCATCGAATCTCCTGGCGCATGCATCGGCTAACTCCAGACATGGATGCACAATAGGAAACATGAACTGTGGAAAACCACAATCCTACAGCTAAAGCACAAAACCCTTGATCAGCCCATACTTTTCCTTTCACTGAAACACACCTTCTCTAAGGCTTTTAGGGGTAATTGACAACTTGGGGTTAGAAACATTGTTGGTGATATCTTGCACTACCTCTCTTTTTAGAAGCTTATCATCTAGCACCTTCTTGCATAATTTGAAAGGTCGCTCCTCCATTGCCTGGGTGTTGGCGAACGAATTCTACCAAAAATATTGGCATAGCTAGGTTGTTGAATTTGTTGGACTCAAGGAACACTGAGAGGGGGGGGGTGAATTAGTGTTCTGTAAAATTTAACTTGGTTAACCTGAACTTTAAACCATTTAGAACACTTAACCAAAAGAAAGATGCAAGCACATAAAGAAAATAACCACAACACCATAACACAAGGATTTTTATGTGGAAACCTTGTTAGGGGAAAAACCACAGTGGAGGTTAATCCACAATTTTATACTCTATTAAAAGTATTAAGAAAATGGGAATGCACATTCATTCAGGCACACTACCTAGAGCTCACTACTAAAATACAAAAGGAAGACTCACTATCTTACATAAGATTTACAAAGATACTAGAGTGGATGAACTATGTAGTAGCATCTATTAATGCTTGAGTATAGTTTTGGTTAAGCTCATCAGTCACATTTTTACCTTCTGTCTGATTATGCTCTTCTGCTTTGTCTACTATTATTCGCATCTCAAAACCTTTTATGCACAAATGAAAATGTGCATAATTCATACTACACTCCTGATTTTCACAATATACTTTGCACATACACCATCACTTTCACTCATTCGCACTCTTAAATGATTGCTTATATATATCTGTGACTATAGAGTTAACCATTCATATGTTGGATTTAATAAAACATAAAATATTTACCAATGGTCGGCTCAATACACAAACAATATTCAATGTGGACCATCCAAAGTCAGCCACAACATAGTGAGGACCCAAGAAAACATCCTCAAACACAAAACACCTTAAATAATTTCTCCCCAAATATCCACAACTCACTACATTCATCAAGTCATCATTCTTGTATTGATAAGTAGAAAATCAACCTATCGGATCTCCTAACTCATACACCAATTGATGCGACAACACAAAACTTGAGAATAAGATATTCCAAATGCTCAAAGACCTTCCCTGAGATCCACAACTCAAACTGATAAATCGGTAATGCGTATGGATCGATAGACTCTACTTTAGTCAGATACCCTGTTCTTCCTTGTCTTCTAGTATGGACAAATACTGAACTACGGATTGGATCAATGACTTAGGTTGCCATCAATGACAACACTAGAAGCCATATGCTAACAATCTCCCCCTTTGGCATTGATGGCAACACTTAGTGAAAAATGACTGAGTGTCAGAACCAACATGAATACATTGCCAACCTTCAAAACTTCAAAACACAACTCCCCCTAAATTTTATAAGGTTTTTTTCACTTCTCTTTCTCCCCCTTTGACATCAATGACAAAGATAATAAAATATTTTCCTACCAAAAACTTGCTAATTCAAAAACTAGTTCAAAATTTTGAAGAAGTACAACTGCTTCTTGTGTTAGAAGATTATTTTGTATTTTTCTTTCATCTCTGGAAGAAACTTCTTCCAAGCTTCAACTGGAATCCCAGTGATAATGATCATGATGTTTTTTTTCGATGCCTGATGGATAATCTTGATCAGGGATTCTAGAATTGTGATGGCTTCTTCTAATATCTCTCCTTTCCTTAATATCTCAATTAATTGTTCCAGTCTATTTTCTGTTAAGTCCTTTACTTTCCAAAAGGTGTCAACAATCTTGTTTCTCGTGTTTTTAACATTTGTATCATCTTTCTATAATTCTTGTATCCTTTTGTTAACTACACCATCTTGATCCTGAAACATGTTAAAATTTTGTCCAATATTGTTCAGCTCGGTTTCAATTTTTTCCAACTTTCTTTGTATTTTCTAACTGCATGAGGCCATTGAAGACAATAGTTATAGATGTTGTTTGTTGTGCTTATGCATTACCTAAACATATTCATTTTCATTTTTCACTTGGTGAGTGACAGTTTGTATTGCTCCTTCAGGTGTAGAATTACTTCTTCTTCTTCCTTGTTATGAGACTCAGAGTCCATGATTTCCTTGATGCATTAAATCATCTCTTCAAGCAACACATTCTATAAAATCTCCAATTTAATATGGTTGTGCACAAGATGAGCACTTAGTATGTTCAAAATCATGTCCTACTCATATGAGGGTCTGATAGACCATATGTTTGCAATTTTTTCCATCCCATCTTTCTCATGAATAAGCTACAATATCTCTTCTTTGGTTAAATCACCTTCTTCTTCACTTTCTTATGTAATTACCTTTTCTTGTTCTGGTTCAGGTGATTCCAGTTCTTTCCTTTGGGTTTCCTTAGTTTCCTTATTAGATTCCTCATCGGGTATATCCACAATCACCTATTCTTTACCTTTCCCTTCAACTCTTGGAGTCTTTCATGCTAGTGGAGTGTAGACTGCAATTTATTTTTCTCTTTCCTTCTTTCTCTCCATCTCATTGGAGGAGGAGCCAACTTCAAGTTCCCTTACCAGAATGGGAATACTAATTGAGCCAAACTTTCCTAGCAAACCTTTAAAGAAACTAACATATTATTTATCACAATTTCCCAAATTGTTAGAATGTATATAAATATGCTTGCAAACTGGTTCACTCTCTTCCCATATAACATTGTTGTTTAGTGGTAAGCAATTCAAACAATACATCACAAGAAATATAACCAATGTACCAAACCTAAAAGGGTAATTTTTCTTCTTTGTCAAATGCATGTTCTCCATTAGTTGATCTTTCAATAATCCGCACAGGTCAAAATCTTGATCTTCCATTATCATCTTGTGAGAAATGTAAACAACATCAGCTGAAGTTTCACCTTCTTCATTCTAAAAAATATTTTATAAGATACTCCATGGGAAATTTACCTTGTCACTGATTCTCTGATTGTTGAGTTTATTAATGCCCTTTGATCTCTAGTTACTCTAGTTAGGGTTTTGACTTCTTTATTTCAGATTGACTTCTTTCTCAGTACATCCCCAACTTTGCATAACCCGGTTACAGTTGCAATCACTTATTTTGAGATATGGTAGGGTTTATCCAGAGTTAGAATATCATCATTTAATCTGTCCAGAATAAACCTAACAATTTCTGCATTTTTGAAATAGGGAAATTCACTCCAAATATCCAAGCTTTTTTGTTTTGCTTCTTTCAGCCATTTCAATTCATCACACGACAACATGTTTCTTGCAACTCTAATCTTCTCACTGCTATACTCATCTAGGTTTATCAATTCCTTTGATTTGTTTCATTTTACCTTCTGTACTCATGTATTGTTTTTACGAAAGAACTTTTTCACCACACACCAATTTAAATGGAAAATCCACAAAACAATTGAAATACCTGATGGATTAGGGATTCGTTGTTGAATTATCTTCACCCCTTCGAGATTCTACTGTAGAATGCTCTCCTTCCTCTTTCCTTCGATATAAAGTGGTAAATGAGGGTTCCAACTTGCTTTTTATAACTCGTACACCTAAATTTTTGATGTATTAAATGTTTTTTCCCTAGGTGTTCTAGATACCCTATTTTCTCAGTTAGCGAGAGAAAAATTCCTCTACAGATCTTCAATTGCTTGAATTTCTTTACAAGTGATCTCAAATGCTTCTACGAATCATTAACATGATTGTTGACAATCTCCTGCATTCTGGAACCAACTATCAATAGGGGAAAAAGGATTTTCTTGAAAATATCCCCCTAGGCCAATGGCCTGAAATCAATTTCCAGAGGAATTGCCAGCACCAAAATTTGGTGTAGAACCATTTCCTGCATTAGACTCGCTCTTTCTTACCCATTTCTTCTTCATCTGATCTCTTATTTTTTCCACAGTCACTTTCCCTTTTCTTTTATCATCTTTATATGTATTTTTGCCTTTGTATACCAGACCTCTTCTATCCATATTTTTGTTTTGAATCTTGCAATGCGACCATATTTGTTGCAATTGTAACACATAGGATTTCTTTGTCTAGACCAGCCATTCCATTGATTTCCTCTTGATCTGCACTGGTTAGCAATATTCCCAAATCTTCCATAGGTATAACATTTAACATTCCTTCTACTGACAGAGTTGTTTGACATATTTTTGCATTCAATTAACTTATGACCAAACTTATTGCAATTAAAACATCGACCGAAGAATTATAGATCACTTCAATTCACTTTACTTCTACATTGAGTAGCCATATTGTTGTGTCGTTTTCGAACACACGCCCCACTAAAAGCAGGACCCTCTTTCGCTTCGGTTTTGGTTTCTTGGCCCTTTCTTTTTGAGGTTTTGTCGTATCTAGGCATGTGCTTAAATGTTTATTTTTTATTGCCTAAGTGTTTCCCCTGGCTGTGCTTCGAAAATACTAAGTTCTGGACAAATTTCAGGCTTTTGCTCAGATTCGAGATTTTCCACCCTGGTCGGATTTTCCCGGATCCTGCTTGGACTCCGGCCGGACCTTGTCGTTCAGGGATTTTCAGTTTTTGCGGATTTCCGCGTGGGTTGGATTTTCTCATATTCCACCCTGTCATTGGCTCCCCCAGTTTCATGACTGTCTTATCGATTGCATTAATGGCTTCGTACGTGCTGTAAAGGCTATATTTTACTTAATTTTTGGGATCTTTGTGCCATCATGCTCACTATTTGCCATTGTTTGAGTTGAGAACTGCATCCTTAGAGTTTGTTCTTTCAGCTTTTGGTTGGTTTTGTTTTGGGATATTCAAGCTAATTATTGATTTTAGTGGTGATTTCTTGCGCGTTCTCGCCTCTATTCTTTGTGGGCGCCATTGGGCTTCGCGTTTATTGATTCCTGGATCGGTTTTCGCTTTATAATGGTATGTGTCTGATTGCTTTGAATTGAATTATGAATGGCACGTTGGTATTATGAGAGCCTGTGGTATTTGAATTCCTACGTATTTTATTATTTCATGCTAGGGTTGTTTAGTATTAAATCATTTTTCATCTCCCAGGTGAGTTTTGAGCTCATTTGTCTGTTTGCATTTCGATGAATCTTGCCTAAGAGTAATTAGTAAACCCTAGTGATGACTTACAGTTGAAACAACTAAATTTTGAACTTGCCTGTGCACTAATGGCAGATGAGTAGGGTTTTAAACCTAGGGCAGTGCCATATTAGGTGATTCTGTCTTAAAACAGGCCTGAAACACAAATAAAATCTATGAAAGGTCCATCCCTGACTTTTCCTGAGTTAAACCTTTTGGAATTCATGATCGACTCAGTGTCTGAGTAAAATCGGGACTCTCCGTCCCTTCCAAAATTTCTTCGCTGTGACCCTTCAAAGTCGAGGAGATGTCATATCGATCACCCTGTAGTTCACTGATAAAGTCTCCTAGGAATGTCAGTGAGACAAAGAGGATTCATCGAGACCTCATCATGTAAGAAAATCTCTCATCGACATACATTTCATATTCGCCATCAGCAAGACAAGCCCTAGTCAGCAAGAGGCCATAGCGAGCTTTATTAGTTATACCGATACCCATTTGCTTCGCTGAGACATCCATTCTTTGGCGAGACCTTTCACCGAGCACGTTTCACTTTTGTCGAGCTTTGTTCATTTCAGTCACTGTAACCCTGCCAAGTCGCTGAGACCTTTCGGTGAGATCACAACTCTTGCTGAGGCCTATGCTTTCGGCATGACTATCGACATTCACCAGGACCTTATGCTGACCCCTTCCTTTCTTGGTGAGCTCAGATCTTCTTTCACTGAGACCACATGTTGTCGGTAAGAGGTTATACCGATGGAACTTCATATCACCAAAACACTGCGCAATCAGCGAGACCTCTAGCCGAATTCAAACCTATCAGTAGTCGGCAAGACATCGCAACTTCGTTGAGACCTCATATCAAAAAACTTTAGTCTGGCTGAAGTGTTTGCTTGGACCCCATAAGTCGATGAGACATGAAGCATTCGCCAAGACCTTACCCCAACTACCCTTTGGTCATATCAATTTTTTTGCTATATCGTCGTTCGGCAAGATGTTACACCAAAACCACTTGGTCTTGCCGAAAACTTTTTTGATGACATCCTTCGGCATGACTTCGCGGAAGTCACCAAGACCTCTCAGCGAAATGACTGACTCTTGCAGAAGCCTTCATTCCCAGATATCTCCATTGGTTTAGAATTTTTCCTTAATCGCGGATTTCCGTCGAGTCCAAATTTCTCTGAAATCTGTCATCTCCTTGGTTTCCCAAATTTCCTCCTTGGCTCGTTCTTCACGGGAATCCGTCTCTGGCGGATTTTCCTGAAAGTTGATGAAATGTAAAGGAATATGGAATAACACGATGTGTTAGTGATTTTCAATGCATTTTATGATTTTTTCATGCTATCTTATGATCTCCCATGTGGTTTATTGATGAAAAATGATCAGGTTTAATCGTTAAGTAGGTGTTTCCCGGTTATTCCATTGGAATCCGATTCTAAAGTCTGGAATTTCCCGAAATTCCTCTCTAGTTCAAATTTCGCGGATGGCCTTGAAACCCAAAATTTGTTGTGATCATTTCATATGAATTTTAATGACACTTTGGCTATGTGAGATGCGTTCTAATGATGTATTAATGAATTAACTTTGATTTCCTATGGTTGTTACTATGTTTTCGTGTTGAGTGCAGGCTGAATCAAGCAAAGCAGTAGTTGGGTCTTCATTGTCTGATGCATAGAGGATTAAGCTAGAAATTAAGAGCAAGGTCCCTAAGAGTAAAATCACTTTTATCTAGTTAGAATTCATTGATACAAACATTGGCCTCTAGGACTATGATGAGTTTGAAGAAAGAATGGCAGCTAAGGATCCTCCTTTGGTGACTAGAAGGATGATGGAATCAGGCTTGTCTCATGTAGCTGGTTTCCCTTCTACAGTGCAGTGTTATGAGTTGGTCCTTGAGTGTGCTAGGCACTATGATCAGGACACACAGAGGATTATTGGTCCTCAAGGGAGAGTTGTTGCAAATCTCAACCCGGTCTCCATTACCCAGACCTTATATATGCCAGACATGTTTCATGTGGTGGGATTCACCATTGAGGCAACTCAGGAGTTCTCTGATGATCAAACTGTGAAGTCATAGCAGCTTATCAATTCCTGGTTGGAGAGGCCCAAGTCCCACTATTCCAAGTTGCCCAAGCAACTGTTCTGAGCCAAATTCAAGGAGTACTATGATGCCATCACGTTTCTTAGTAGGGTGGTTGGATTGAAGAGTGTTGGTACATTTGAGAATTGGACGTTCCATGCGATTGTGAGGATGGAGCAAGAAAAGATTAACTACCATTGGGCAGGAGTCATTAGCCAAGTAATTCACAAGCAGTTGTCCAATGTGTTGCAAACAAGGACCTTCACAATGACTTTGTATTTGGTCTATGCACTAGCTAGATTCCATCCCTATAGAGGATTAGATACAAAGGGAATTTTCAGACAGGATATTATTTATGAAGTTTTCCCTTAGTTGCACTTGGGAAGCTCGGACTATAGGAGGGAAAATGATGCATTCACCATGCATATCACTAGAATGCTTCAGGAAGCAGAGCATGTCAGGATTTCAGACCTGGCTAAGGAACTCATCAAGAAATATGGGGCATGGTTCATTCAATTCCCAACTCTCTCCTACATTCAGATTGATGGCTGCCAGAGGGCCCCATATAGACTTCCAAGGTATCCCACTGATCACATTATATTGCTGGAAGTGACTAGGAAGATCTATGACTTTGATGCTGTCATCAAGAAGGACAAACACAAGATAGGATTTGGTGGAGATTTTCCCCTAAGGATTGGCACTAGAGAGGTATGTCCTTCCATTGGCTCTGCCTAGGCTTCAGAGGAAGAATTGAGTTCCCTTGGTCTGTCTTTTCATTCTAGGAGATCAAGGTTTGATATTACATGAGAAGCTCAAAAGAAGGCTAGTAAAGAGTATGACCATAAGGTGAATTTGGAGGACTACTAGGCCAACTGCGGTGATCAATTTGAGGTCAAAAAAGAAGAAATTCTACTAGCTTCCAATTGAGTCAGTTCGATTATACAATGTGAAGGAAGTTCCTGATCAGCTCGAAGACGATGGAAACTTGGTCCAGGATCATGCTTATGAGGCCATAAAAGACAGACCAATTGGTGATGTGGACTAGCTAGAGGAGGAAAAGATAGAATTGAAACAACTAATGGATCTAGTTCTCAAATTCACTAGGATGTGGCTAAGGCATAAGCTGTGGGAGCTAGGAAATAATGGTGTACAATGCACCTATGCGCTAATGGGATATTTGGATCCCCACTCCACCTCTGAGGAATCTACTGATCAGGATCCCAAGGGCAAGGGTAAGTTGGATTCTCCATCCAAGGTCAAGATTAAAGGTGTTCAAGGAACAAAGGCCCAAGAGATAGAAAAAAAAGAGGAAGCCAGAGGCTAAGAAGAAGACAAGGACTAAGAAGTCTGAGTAGAAAGGGACTGAAAATCAAAATCCTGAGGTTGATGTGTCGGTGCCCAAGAGGAGAAGAATCATAAAATTGTCAGAGAAGGCAAGCTCCAAGGTAGGGGAGGAAGAAGCTACCCCTCTAGTGATAAATGTTGAAAGTTCAGAGGAGAAGGCCAAGGTATATACAAGGAGGTCTAGGACTCCTTCTCCCAGGGACAGTGTGCCCATGGTTGATCTCCCTCCAGTGGTTTCTCATGAGGAACAACATGATGATATGCCTTTCGCTCATGGAGCTCAAGGCAGGCCTAGTGAGTCAGGAGATTTTGAGGATCATCCTGATACTAAGGAGGAGGAATTTCATGAGGGTGACCTCCATGGAGCAGAGGCAGAAATTTAAAAGATAATGCAGTCCCCTATGGTTGTGCATGCAGATTCTACTTTTAGAACTGAAGCAGTTGAATCTCCTCCAAGGGAAGTAGATATAGTGAAAGATCCATCGCCTCAACAAGAGGAGGAACATGTTGAAGAGGTAAGGTAGATGAAGCTTCTGATAAATTGAATTTGAATGAGGAGGCACCTAAGGGTCAACAAGATGATGAGAAACAAAGTGAGGTGTAATCGGAACCCACTATTCTGGAGTGGCTGGACAAGGACATAAAGAGAAAACAAATTGTTGTGGAAGACAATCCACCAGATTGGGATGCACTACTAGCCAGAATTGGAAAAGATAAAGGTAAGAAGAAGGCTAGGGTGATCTCGAGGATTGAAAGAGGCAAAGCTCATGATAAGATTGTTCACATTGCCACCCCTGCTCCAGGTAAAAATAGAGATGATGTGGTTGGAAAGGACTACAATGTTTAGAATTTCAATCTAGGACCTACATCAGTCGAGTAGGACATTGAGGATTATGAGGGTTCTAGTGCAATTATTGTGGGCAGATTGAGGAAGGAAATGAAGACCAAACAGGAGCTAAGGAAAGAAAATGAAGATCTCAGAAAATTCTTGGAGGACTTAATGAAACCACTACAGTCCATTAACCCTTCTTCCTCTGCTACAAATCCTCTACCTCAAGAGACCATAACCGAGCTAGAAAAGATGAAAGCTTCCACCCTTGCCACTACAAATTGGTTGCAAGGAGTGCAAATAAAGGGTGATGAAGCTATTAAGGAAATCCTGTCAATAGGAAAGGATGCTATCATGGCAACTGAGTGGTTGAAGCAGGTGTTGGAACAGGATAAACAAGATACAGATCTCCTTATGCAAAAAACTAGAACTATGATAGAGTACACCTAGGATAGGTTGGTAAGTGATGGGATCCTTCCTTCTTCTAGAGCTATCGAACCATGGGAGTGGTATGACACATTGCAGATCACGCAGAAGGTGTTGAAGAAGATTTACAAATAAAGGAAGCAGATTCATGATACCCTAGCTGGTGTCTACAATGGATCCATTGCCTTCTTTGAAATTATGATGGGAAGAAGGAAGATCGCGCCCAAGTACTTGAGCCTGGATCAATTGAGGAAGTGGTGGCATGATGTTTATGCACCACTTGATGATAGGTCTGTTTCTGAGCACCAGTTGGATGATGCGGCCACCTACCTTGCAGTTATTGACAAATACCTAACGTATAAGGTGGATTGGGATAAGTCGGTCAAACAGTCAAGAGAAGAGATTGCGTCCATTGAGAATCGACTTAGGGTTCTACCCCTGCCACTAGTGGCCAACTTGGATGGGGCGTTCTTGAAAGTACACGAAGAGCCAGATCAGAGTATGGATAATAGGGAAGGGAGTTGATGATAGGCTGCGGTGCTATTTGTGCTTCCCTATTATCTTCCCGCGCATTGGTCCAAGCTGCATTATGGATCCCTGGCCGACTTGGATGGAATGTGCATTTAATGCTTATTTGACTGACCGTGGGTTTCTCTTGACCGAGTTGTTGTGCGATTAATGGTGTAGGCTCTTGCTTGATCGACAGTTTTTTTGGGGGGATTCTATATATTGGGCATTTCGCCTCATTTGTAAGGGTTAGAATTTGTAATTATAATAGAGAGATTGATATAGGGTAGAGATAGTTAGATCTGAGTTAAGTAGTTAGAAGCAAGTTAGCAAATAGTAGTTCTCAAGAAAATATTGTAACATAAACTGGAATTGTTGCTACAGTGGATAATTCGAATGCAAATAATGACATTGTGATTTGGTGCCATATTTGTATTCTCTTGTCTTGCATGGTTCTTGCTATTCTATCTTTAAGATTGCTTTGAGGAAGTTAATATTTAGATTAGACCTGATTTAATAATGTTTGTGATTCGATACTTGAATGTTGCAACAATCCTTCAGTCCATACTTTTCGCAACCAACTGATTGTTAGTTGCTTTGCAAAGTTAGCTTGGACTTCATATTCAGTGTGCCTAGTTCGATTATGAGGATTTTTTCATTTTAACTGCAATAGGGTTGTTGAATGAATGTTCATAATTTGAAAATCTTAACACCTCAGAAGATTGCATTGTTTTCTATAAGATCACAGATTTATCTAAGTCAAGTAGAGATTAGTTTTGAGGGATTGGTCCATTTCGAGTGTTGGTTACTTTCATTGTTAATCTTAGGTTTAGTATTAAGTTTAGAAATCTCTTCGAAACCCTTATCTTTTGTTGTTTCTTTAATTATTGGGTTAGATCTAGGATTGAAGTATCATCAGATTGTTAGATATGATAAAATTGATCCAGTATTTTGCTTGTAATAAGGTCCCATTGTGATTACCACCATTTTCACATTTTGTTACTGAGTTGTTTATGCATTGTCAAGACCTGACATTAGAGACCTTAGGGTTATCTCTTGAGGCTTTCCGATAGAGATTTACCTTTCAAGAGAGATAGAATATCATATTTTGTCTGGGTTGTTGCTGTGCAGAAAACACAATCAATACATATGACCAAATCTATTGCAAGAAAAACATTATCCATTAAACTTTTGAGCATTAGGTTTTCTTACCGGATACCTTCCATCTTTGTTCATCTAATTTCTTTGTCTAAAATTATTTTGTACAAATCTAAAACTTTCTCCCTTTTCCTATCCAAGACCTCACTTGTCATTTCCATTCTTATAAGCTTGAGTCAACTCATCAAGCTTAGTTAAGCTAATCTTGAACTTCTCCTTATATTAATTTTTAGTAGCAAGTTCATCCCTGAGAATAACAATCTCATGATTTAGGGTAGCATTATCTCTGGCAAGATTTTCAAATTCTTCAGTTATTTCCTTCAAGGTTTGATTTAGGTGAACATATTCCATATTTTTACTTTCTTTTTGCTTGAGTTGATCATAGAGTTCCTTTATCTTTTCTCTTGACTCATTGATTTTTTCTTTCAATGATTGAATGAATTTCTCAGCATCCTTAAGACTTGCTTTCAATTCCTGGACTTCTACTTTGGACTGATCAAGATCATCAAGTGCCACCAAAATTTGTTGTTGAAGACTACTAGAGTCCATTACTTTCCATGATCCATGTCAAGTTATTAAACTTCTTCTGAAAAACTAAGCTCTATTACCAATTGTTGGAATGAAGGAACACTAAGAGGTGGGTGAATCAGTGTTCTGCAAAATTTAATTTTGTTAATCCAAACTTTAAACCATTTACAACACTTAACCAAAAGAAAGATGCAAGAACATAAAGCAAATAACCACAACACCATAACACAAAGATTTTTATGTGGAAACCTTGTTAGGGGAAAAACCACGATGGAGGTTAATCCACAATTTTATACTTTGTTAAAAGTACTAAGAAAATGGGAATGCACATGCATTCAGGCACACTGCCTAGAGCTCACTTCTCAAATACAAAAGGAAGACTCACTATCTTACATAAGATTTACAAAGATACTGGAGTGGATGAACTATGTAGTAGCATATGCTAATGCCTGAGTATAGTTCCAGTTAAGCTCATTAGTCACATTTCTAACCTTCTGTCTAATTTTTCTCTTCTACTTTGTCTGCTATTATTTGCATCTCAAAACCTTTTATGCACAAATGAAATTATGCATAATTCATACTACACTCCTTTTGATTTTCACAATATACTTTGCACATACACCATCGCTCTCACTCATTCACACTCTTAAATGATTTCTTATATATATCTGCGACTACAGATTTAACCATTCATATGTAGGCTTTAACAAAACATAAAATATTTACCAACAGTCAGCTCAATCCACAAATAATATTCAATGCACACCATCCAAAGTCGGCCACAACATAGTGAGGACCCAAGAAAAAATCCTCAAATGCAAAATAACTTAAATAATTTGTCCCCAAATATCTACAACTCACTACATTCATCAAGTCGGCCTTCTTGTACTGATAAGCAGAAAATCAACTACTGGATCTCCTAACTCATACACCAATTGATGGGATGACACAAACCTCGAGAATAAGATAGTCTATATGCTCAAATACCTTCCCTGAGATACACAACTCAAACTGATAAATCAGTAATGCATATGGATCAGCAGACTCTACTGTATGGGTATGTGCAGGATCATCATGGAAAAAACAGGCCATTAAGTGGCAATGAAAATTTAGAAAAATTAGAGTTATGCAACTTGACATGAAAATTTGAATAGGTTATCTATATTATTTCAAAAATATGTAAGAATAAAATTTGTAGAAAATTGAATGTAATTTCTAAACTACTAGGTTTATTTTTATAAAAAAAAAATCTATTTGGTGAAAAATTGAAATTTCAATGCAGTAGTACTTAAATTTTAGGGAAAAAATAAGTAGTAGGTGTCTGTCTAACCACCCTAACCATGATAAAATCATAATATTTTTTTATAATATTTTAGATATAAGTAGAGGACTCATGTCTAGATGTGATGCATATTTTTTTTGTATTTTTTCCAAGTAAATAATTAATTATGAATTTTTTCATTACAACTTTTAAAAAATATAAAAACTTTATGTCGACCACCTTAACTTTAAAACTTTTTGAAATTTTATTTTTTTAATCCTATAGTATGCGAAGCATAGAATGTGACACATGTTTTGGATTCAAAAATGTGATACCGTTTGAAAGTTATAAAAAAATTCAATCAGGCTATCAATCAGGACTTTAGTCGTAATTCTAATAGAAAATGAATAATAATTATTTATTAGATTCAAACTAAAGTATAATTTATATTGGTGGAAAGTGAGAAGCTCCTTCACAAACCCTTTTCGTTTCATCAATTTTGGGTAAAAAAAAAGTCGTCAGCCATATGCACGAAGTCTAGAAAAGCAAGGTAAGTTGTTAAACACGTTTTTTGTGTTGACTTCTTAGAATTGGCAGGTCCGAACCAAAATCCAAAGCAAGCCCGAGCCTAATCCCTAGGAATTAATTTTGTGTCAGAAATATCGGATATCTAATTTGAATCCGATATCCAATATATTCTATATAGAGTTGCAAAAATGTTATACAATTTATAATATATGATTTAAAAAATGCAATAAAGTTTATAATTTAATCTATAATATACAATATAGTTTATAATGTAATATATAATATACAATTTATGATAATCTCTTACTGAATTATGTATTTAATATATAATATATTATATTATTATGTGTAATATTTCAATATTTTTGTTAATGTATAAATATTTAAATATATACATTA
>VDFB02326145.1:445510-476966 GCA_007258455.2 Sequoia sempervirens
CCACTCTCTACCTCCCTCTCCCACTCTCTACCACCCTCTCCCTCCCTCTCTCCCACTCTATCCCACTCTCCTACCCTCTTCCACTCTCTCAGGTCACTCTCTCACATAGTCACTCCATCTATATCTCTCCCCTATACCCTTATCCTTGAAACCCTAAACCCTTATAACCCTCTACCATAAACCCTTAACCCTTAAACCCTCTACCATATACCCTAAACCCTAAACCTTTAACCCTTAAACCCTCTACCATCTACCATTAACCCTAAGGTCTATGTGTACACAAATCAGATATCCGATTTGTAGAACTAAAATCATACTGTTACAAAACATCCTAATTTTTTTTCAAATGAATCGGATATTAGATTATAATGGATATCGGATTTGTGGGCCATAGAAAAGCCCCATGTGGGCCATTTTGTGCATTCCAATGGACCCTACATTCTGTTTGCAAGTGACACACATGCGGTTTCAAATAGGAAGAGACAAAGATCAACTTTTTGGAGCATCTTCTACTCAAATTTGTCATAAGAAATTATTTTTTAGCATCTTTTACGAGGTATAATGGGGAGCAACAGTCGTCAGAAGAAAAAATGTAAGAGAAAGCTTACAAAAGAACAAATTGAAGCATATAGACAAAGAGATAGAGAAGGTCATAGGAAGAGAAGACAAGGTATGTTAAATATTGGTGAACCTAACCCTTATGGTCTTTCAAGTGAAGAGGAAATTGAAGATGTTCAAGGTGAAAATATTCAAGGTGAAAATGTTGGAATTGAATATGTTGAACATGATATTCAAATTAGGAATGAAATTATTGAAATTGATAATGAAAATGTTCAAGGTGAAAATGTTGGATTTGAAGATGTTGAACATGATATTGAAATTGGGAATGAAAATATTGAAATTGATAATGAAAATGTTCAAGAAAATGTTGGATTTGAAGATGTTGAACATGATATTGAAATTGGGAATGAAATTATTCAAATTGATATTGAAAATGTTCAAGGTGAAAATGTTGGAAATGAAGATTTTGAACATAATATTGAAGCAAGTTTAAATTATGTTTCACCATATTACATGAGAAATGAAGAACCTTGTGTGGAAGAAATACATATTCCAATTTCAAGACCGTCAAGAACCCCTAAATGGTTCTTGAATTTGATGAGAACATTATAAACAATTTTGAAGGCAAGAGGTCAACACGAACTGTTTAGTTGTGGGCTAGAAGACTTTTTAGCCAATATTTTAGTGATAAGACATTCACCGAGCAATGCCAACTTTGTGTACAATTGCTAAAGATTCAAAAGATGAGACCTTTGCTAGCCAAATTGAAGATTCGTGTGAACAAGAAGACCAAAAAAAATTTTGTTATTGTCAAAAATATTTTTAATGCTCTCAAGTCTATTGGAAAAAATAACAAGGAAAAGGATAAGAGAGCTACTCGAAGAGTCATTACAACTACCCTAGTAAGCCATCAATTTAAAAAGGCTCGCTTTATGAGACAAACTTGTATTGATTTTGACATAAATCATAAAACTTTGGATAGAGCACTTGCAATTAGAGAAATAATAGATGATCCTCTTCAAAATGATACATGGGATTTTGTCAGGAGGCTTCCACATGTTGATAAGAAGCTAACCGATAATGTAAAGCAGGTAATTCAACAATTTTCGCATGATAACTCTAGAGTATCACCCAATGCAAAGGATGTTTTAAAGTTAAGAACTGGAAATCGAGATTGTACACCACATCCTAAACATTTCTTGGAATCAAGCCAAACAATGTTGTTCAAAAAAATTATTGAAACACATAAAATAATGGAAATCTCGCAAAGGACTTTTGAGGGTTTGAAGCCATTTTATTGTGTACCTCTTAAGATTCGTAATACTTGTTGCAAATACCATGTGGAGTTTTCAGTGTACCATGAGCTATTATGATATATTCATTCTACTTTGCATACTAATGAAATGTTGCAGGAGTGTGGTGCAATGCATCTTCCAAAATCTTCAAGGGACTTGCTAGATCTATTTTTATGTTGTAGAGAGGATGGTTGATTTTTCTATAGAAATTATTGTTTAAATGCAAAGTGCTCACAATGTGGTGGCTTGTCAAATTTTGTTGAATGTTTTCATGAGAGTTCCGAAAATGAATTTGGAAAGAAGCTTGTTGAGAAAAAGAGATATGAGATAGTCAAATATACTTTGGAAAGTGGAGGTGAAGGTTCTAGATGTGAGTTGGTTACAAAAGAATGTAGTGTTGCTGATTTTATTTCAGATTTTAAGGACAATATTTTCTACAAGTATGCAAGGCATAGTCATAGGTCTCAGTGGTTGGATCAACAATTTAGGGTGTGTAAGGACTCTTTTCTGATTGGCACTATTATATCAGTGGTTGATTTTGTAGAAAACTACACATTGCAACCACAAAATGAGGTATAATCTCAGTATTCCAATTCCATTCATATTGCTATTTTTGTCCACATAATGTTTAGACATGCACTGATAGTGCCTAGGAGGATCAAAAGATAATTAGAGAGTATTATTTTTATATGAGTGATGATAGATCTTACTCGTCCGAGTATGTCCAACATTGTCGAATTTTTGAGTTGTTGTAGGAGCATGATATAGCACTTGGTCGACATCTAATTTGGCCGATAATTGCACTGGTCAATTCAAGAATGCTCGTATGTTTTATTGGTTGAGTAGAATGCATGTAGAGAGGGTCTACCTTATAGTTGGATTTTTTAACTGGACATGGGAAAGGGGAGCGATGTTGTGTGTATGGCTAAAGAGAGCTCTAGTTAAGGAGAAATTGAAGATTTCGTGAGCAAAAATCAGCGATGCACGTTCTATTGTTGATTGGTGTAGTTCAGCATTTTACGGTGAGGGACACTTGATTCAACAGTGCAATTATTTTGGTTTGTTGAGGAGGTTACAGTGGGAGGTAGATTGGATTGTCATACAATCAAAGATTCTTCAAAGATGCATTCATTTTGAAGCTCAGATGCAGGAACATGGACCATTGAAACGAGAGTTGGCTTATTTTGTTAGAGTTGTATTCAATGAGTGGGATCAATGTAGTCAAGTGAGTGGGTGGATACATGGGTACCATAGTATCTAACTCCTTTATCTCAAACAATATCCATGACATATGACACAATGGAAAGTTCAGTTGATTACTATCTACTTCAGATCTACTATAGCTAGACATATTTTTGCAGTTGTTGCACTAGGGGAATGAAGAGAGATCAGACTATTGGTTGGCTCGATGTAGATTACAACAATATAGATTGGTTATTCTAAGAATCTTTTATAGTTTGCATTACCATCTCATCATATTTTGTGTCATTTAGAATAATATAGATTGGTTATTCTAAGCTACCTTGATGGTTTGTACAGGTGCTTGTCAGTCCAGAACGTGAACATACTACTATTGTCGAAGACTGTGCCCTGAATGCCTCCAATAGGAAAATTTTGTAAAATTTGAATTCTCAAATTGGAAACAATCTAAAACAGTCATAATTGTGTATGGGCATAATCTATACCTAGTGATGTTTTTTGAAATATGGATCAAATGTCTGGCATTGTATAAAGGGTATGTTTAAAATGTAAAGGGGTTTGTATTTTGGAAACTCATAGGTTTTGTAAAGTGGTATGTTTTTGTACTTAATCGAGCTACAACCGAAGGTTTTCTTCCTGGTTCTTTCCTGTCGGTATGCTCGTTTCAACCAGGTTTTGTAATATCTCCCTTTTATATATAATAAATTATAGTGGCTTGCAACTTTTGCTCCTCAAATCCAACTTGGGTGCAACTTCATTTTTAGCAACTTTCATGAGGTTTTTAAGGAAATCAATGTTTCCAACCTTGCCACACCCTATAAATTCATCAAGCACATCTATTAGCACCTTCACAAGCTTGATCCAACTTTAAATCTTGTTGCCCTCATGTTTCATTGACATTAGAAAGTTGTAACCACCATTTTTGGTGCAGGAGCACCTACACCACAATATCATTGTGGATCATTTCAATGATTAAAGTGTTAATATTTTGAGTTTTTTTCTTTAATGGGATCTAATAGTCCTAATGGTCATGTATTAGGAGGATTTTTTAGGTTTTAGGGTCAAAAAAACATGGAGATCCCAACTTGTCCTAGTTGTTGCTTTGTAGCCTTTGAAGGAAAAAATAGTAAATTTGTTTAGGGACAAGCAAGAAGAGTGTTTTGAACATGTGATGATGCTATTTCAAGCCATTAAGTGAGGCCTTAGTAAAGTTAGAAGTGGAAAAGTGCAACATTTCATTATGAGTCATATTAATGTGAAAAATGTTTGTATTTTGGCCTTCAACGGTCATTAAGGTTTCAAAAGTCGGTTAATATTGGTGGTTAAAGGCATTGGGAGTTGGATTCCATGGAATAGAAATGTACTTAAGGCCTTCAAGGGCTCGAGACAAGTTTGGTTGAAGGAGTTTTTTTCTTTGAATCAATAAAGTTTCAATTGCTCAGTTCATATTTTACTATTTTTCTTGTGTTTTTTGCCTGTGCACAATCCATTCAAGCATTTTTATATCAAAAATTTATGTAGAAATGTTCTTACATGTCTTGAATTTATTCTGACTTCTTAATAGAGGGTTTCTTTATTCATTTTGTGCCTCAAAACTTAGACTTTCTTTAGACGGGTTCTTGAACAAGGGAATAATAGTGTTGCAATTTTAATGGCTTGAATCTCATCCCACCTACTATGTGCCAATGTGAATTGGTGGGATGAGTTAATAGGGCTTAGGAAATAATATTTCAAGAGTGGAAGGCATGGAGAACTGGGTTTTGAAATAAAATGAAGAGTTAAAGGTCTAAAAATGGTGGTTTTTTTTTGCTTGAAAATAGAGTTTTTACCCTATGGTTTGCAAAAAAATTTGAGATGCCAATTTTTTTTTGTTTTCTAAGCATATTGGGGCCTAAATAAAGGTGTCTAAGGTGGTGAAAGAGTCTAAAAGGTTGTGGAAGTGCTACATCCAATAAACCCTCAAGAATTACACTAAAAATAAGGGTTTTCTGATTTGATGGTTACAGGTCCATACAAATGGAATCCAATTGTAGAATCTTTTTTTTCTTCAAAATTTATTTGCTTCCCCAAGGTTTTAGGGGTATGTGTGGTGTTTGAAGGTAAGTTTCTTTGCATTTTTTGGGCTAATTGAGTAGCCTTTTCAAGGGTGAATGTGTAGGAAGTCAACACTGGTCCAAAGGAGTCTATGTTTTTTCTCATATATGTTGTGTAACTTGGATATGGGTGTTTGAATCAGTCATGTGTTGGTCTAGTGTTTTGGAAAATTGTGGAGTAATTGGACAAAAACTAGTTTCTCACTATTACAAGGGTTTAAGGGGGTAAAAGAGGGAAATGTGTGTTTAGTTGCTTGTCAATTTTTAAGGGAGTTTTGGACTATCCAAAGAGGTCAGAATAATCTTGTTAGATGCCTCAAATAGGCAGGTTGCAAAGAGTTTGTGATTGTTCCCTTGTGTCTGCATCAATTTTTCACCTAATTTGACTTGGTCCAATGTAGCTCAGAGTGATTCAGCATATTTGGTTGCAAAAGAGGACCATCCCTAGCGTAAACGTACCCATCCGAACGTGTTGGAATAATTTGTTTGGTCGTACGAGTTGCTGAATGAAAGTTGCACCACTTTGCAACTTTACACTGCTTGCATCTGACAACTTTTCCCTTAGCTGAAAACTTGCCACCATGGGAAAACACCTCTAAGGTAGCAAAAACTGAGAGAGGTTATTGTAGATGGGCCAAACATGATCCCACATCCTCAAATGGAGAGTCTGTAAATGTCACGATTTCCAATAAATAGCCCTTCAAAGATTGTTGTCTTTTAGCAATCTGGACTCTTAAGGGAAATCGTCGATCCATTGTAGCTCAGACTGATTTGACATATTTGGTTGCAAAAGAGGACCATCCCTAGCATAAAAATACCCATCCGGATGTGTTGGAACAGTTTGTTTGGTTGTACGAGTTGCTAAATGAAAGTTGCACCACTTTGCAACTTTACACTGCTTGCATCTTACAACTTTTCCCTCAGTTGAAAACTTCCCACCTCGGGAAAATGCCTCTGAGATAGAAAAAAATGATAGAGGTTATTGTAGATGGTCCCAATACAATCCCATATCCTTAGACAAAGATTTTGTAAGCCTCACGATCTCTTAGAAATAGCCCTTCAAAGATTGTTTCCTTTTAGCACTTTGGACTCTTAAGGGAAATCGTTGGTCCAATGTAGCTCAGAGTGATTCGGCATATTTGGTTGCAAAAAAGGACCATCCCTAGCGTAAACATACCCATCCAGATATGTTGGAATAGTCTGTTTGGTCGTATGAGTTGCGGAATGAAATTTGCACCACTTTGCAACTTTACACTGCTTGCATCTGGCAACTTTTCCCTCCACTCAAAAAGTCATCATCAAGGAAAACACCTCCGAGATAGAAAAAACCAAGAGAGGTTTTTGTATATGGTCCCAACATGATCCCATAGCCTCTAAAAATATTTTGTGCGCCTCACTCTCTGAGAAATAGCCCTTCAAAGATTGTTGCTTTTTATCTTTGGACTCTTAAGGGAAATTGTCATCAATGTAGCTCGAGTGATTTGGCTATTTGGTGCAAAAGAGGACCATCCCTAGTGTAAACGTACCCATCCATTATGTTGGAATAGTCCTTGGTTGTATGAGTTGTGGAATAAAATTTGTACCACTTTGCAACTTTACACTCTGCATCTGCAACTTTTCCTCCACTGAAAAGTCATCACCACAGAAATGCCTCAGATAGCAAAATTAGAGAGGTTTTTGTAGATGGTCCCAACATGATCCCATAGCCTCAAAAAGAGTCTGTATATCGTGGTCTCTAGCGCCCTTCAAATATTTTTGTCTTTTAGCACTTTGGACTCTTAAGGGAAACTAGTGGGCAACAGAGTTAACTTCTTCACAAACTTGGTTTGAAGTAATTTCATTCTTTTTTGTGCATTTAAAATGGATTTTTAAACCTTCCACCCTAAAAGTGACCTCTAAATAACTTCAAACACCTTAACTACCTCATTATTATTCATTTGTTTTCCAAACAACCATTTTCATTCCAAGAGGCTGAGCTTTCATTTTTGCTTGTTGGATTGAAAGCGGACCGTGACACAACTTTCTTTTTTCAAAAATTGTTCAACATCATTGAACTAAGAATTTATCACACATTTGCATACAAAATAACGTTTGAGAGTGCAAGAAGACATCAAAATGGTTAGTGTACTAAAAAAATTCTTATGATTTTTGAAGAATGTTGATAACTCTACTCAATTGTCTTCTTTTTTCAATATCATACAAATTGAACCCTGGCATTAATAGACTTTGTATATCAAGCTACCACAATTCAAGTTTCAACGATGAATATTTATCATGCATGTTTTAAATGATATTCAAGTTTATGATGGTTTTTTTGTTTATATGATGTTATGTGATATTCTAATCCTAATTCATGCTTCTAGGTTGCATATATATATATATATATATATATATATATAAATTTTACATGTTTTCTCCATTGTTCGACCCCTACACAGCAAGTAAATGGCTGCATAGCGTGTGGAATGAGGGGGTAGCAGGCCTGAGACCCCTTTAAAGTTTTTTTTGAGTGCATTTAAAATGAAGTTTTAAGCCTTGCACCCTAAAAGTGACCTCTAAATAACTTCAAACACCTTAACTACCTCATTCTTATTCATTTTTTTTGCAAACAAGAATTTTCATTCTGAGAGGCTGAGCTTTCATTTTTGCTTGTTGGATTGAAAGCAGACCATGACACAACTTTCTTTTTTCAAAAATTGTTTAGCATCATTGAACTAAGAATTTATCACACATTTGTAGAGAAATAGAGGAGTACTACAAACTAAAACACATTACACTTCGGTTCTCACTGACTTGATGTAATCTCCAACATCTCTCTTCTCTCATGTGGAGAGTTAGAACTGCTTGGCCATGCCTTTGCATCATTAGGAGTTTTTCTTTTGACAATGTCAAAAGCATGGTTGTATACAGATTAGGAAAAATACCTTTCCTTTTAGATTAGCAATGCATGGAGGATTCAAAAAGTATCCTTGATATTACAAAAAGGTATTTTTTTATACACTTCAAATGTGCAATCACCCTTGGTTCTTTCAAAGAAAATCTTCCCATACATCAAGCATACTCACACACCGCTCTTTCTTGAATATCATACAAATTGCATCACTAGACTCAGAGTATCAAGCTACTCTCACAATTCAAGTTTCAACGATGAATATTTATCATGCAATTTTTAAATGACATTCAAGTTTATGGTGGCTTTTTTTTTTATATGATGTTATGTGATATTTTAATCCTAATTCATGCTATATATATATATATTATTTTACATGTTTTCTCCATTGTTCTTCCCTACACTGTAAGTAAATGGCTGATAGCATGTGGAATGAGGTGGCGGCAGTCCGGGATCCCTTTGAAGTTTGTTTGAGTGCTTTTCATTTTTGTTAGTTTGTTAAGTTTCAAAGAAATGTGGTCTCATAGAATTCCATGACAAGCTAATGAAATTGATAGCTTCTCCTAGTTATTAGTTATGTCAGGAACTAATTGCATAACTGCTAGGTTGACTTTGTAAAACTATATTGTTATTGAAATTTTTCATCTATAAGCATCTAGTTGTTACTTATGCAATGTGAAGTAGCTTTGAGTTTGAAAGATGTGCAATGCAATGTAATCAGCAATATGAATATAAACTACATAATATAACCATTCTTTTTATGCTATTGTACATTGATATTTAACCATTGCTCACTTGATTAAATTTTCAAAGAGTTTAATCATGCACATGAGGAAGAAATTAAATTTTGTTTTTCAACTTCTATATATCAAATTATCCAATAATCTTGAGTGTATCTCCATATACAAAATTGGCATCAACGCCAACTCAAACAAAGTTTTACAAAATGGGGCATATGCCATCTCGATGTTTATTCAAAATTTACATGCCAAAATTCCTATCTCATCCTAAACTACTGGTGGATCATCAAAATGGAGCCTCTTTGCAGCACTTGTTGGCTCTGAAGGTAGCTGCACAAGAAAAATTCAAACCACAATTGAGATTAGTTATACTATATGATTTAAAATCTAATAATTAACATTGAAATCAATATACATTGAATTATAATTGAACTCTAAAATTGTAATCTTGATTACCTAAAATATTTGCCTCTTCAAAGGATCAGGAGTCCTAGAATATGCCCCTCTTAAAGAACTGACCAAACCAAATTTTGTAATGTCAATCTATATATGTGAACAAAAACATAAAATTGATCCAAGTTAGCATACAATTGTCGGTAATAGGAACATATAAATACCAAACACAAAATAAAATAAACACATACCTCTTTAGGCTAATCTTTTTCTTTATCTCCTTTAGGTGTTTTGACACCTCCTCCTTGAGGTGTTTCAACACCTACTCCTTGAGGTGTTTCAACACCTACTCCTTCAAGTGTTCCAATATGTACTCCTTCAAGTGTTGTGGCACTTGTCAACAACGATGTATAGCTCATAACTGCCTGTAAATAAAAATGACAAGTACATATGAAACTACCAATCTATATTGATATATGTATAATCGATCTTAAAAATATTAATTCAGTTTAATTTGAGTTCAATTACCTTCCCCTTGTCTAACATTGCACTTCCATAATCTGGCAAGGCTGCACCTTGCTTGAACTTTTCAACAACAACATATAGCTCATAACTACGTGTACATAAAAATGACAAGTACATATATGAAACTACCAATCTATGTCGATGTATGTATAATCAATGTAAGATCTTTAAATTCTTAATTCAATCGAATTTGAGTTCAATTACCTTCGCCTTATCTACATTGCACTTTCATAATCTGGACAAGGCTACACCTCACTTGCACTAGGTAATTTCTACAAGAGGAAAATAGGATAAACATATAAGTTATTATATAATTTCATTTATGACAATTCAAATTACAAGCAAGTATATAATAAAAAAATTTAAACGAGTGAGTGCGAAAATATATACTATGTGCATGTCGAGGCCAAATGAAATGGCCCTAAGGGTGCTATCAGTCACCTATTCGAGCTCCTCCTCAGACATAAACTATTAAATAGACCATGTAAATAAATATTAGTACATTATACTATCTCTTATTAATATTCATTTAAAAACAAATGCAAGTTATGAATTTACAACTTAAATCTTACCTGTGTCACTATTCCAATGCCCCCCTCTCTAGCAGGATAGGACTCTGTAGGGTGCACTCCACTCCCCTGAGTCTGATCTATAATATCCACATTATGGAGGTCATAATAAAAAAGTGTCCAAGGGATGCTCAACGGGTTGTCCAAGAGGACCCTAGCATATCTGGCGGCACATGGAGCAAGTATGTGGCACAAAAATATGTGGACCTGATGAGGATGACACAACAACACTTGAACCATTGCCAACATCACCAGAATGTGGTTGAGCTATTGTAGAAGCATGCGAAACCAAAAGGCCACTCAAAGAGTGAATAGCCTAGATAGTTTGTGTGGCCACATCCTGCATAATATTTGGATGATATACTGGAGGTGGCGGAGGAAGGGGAGGAGGGAGAACATAAGGGCATAGGATTACTCTAACTGCCCCTAGTCTATCTTGGGGCATACCTCCACCAACGCCTTGGAAGGGTTTAATGTCAAAGTAATTGACATGATGCCCTAACACAAACTCAACATATAATTTTTTAATAAAGTAAAATGGTATATCACAATTGTTGTTTAGTGGTTTATCAAAAACCATACACCAACGATCCCAAAAGTTATCTACAATGTCCCTATGCGTGCACCATTTTATAGAAAGTTTTGGTTTATTAACATTAACTGGAAAACCAGTGCAGGGTTTAACAAATAAAGAGGCTATTTGGGCTTTGGTTATTCCGAGATCTTTAACATCATCATAAGACAATCCACATGCATAATATTCCCTCATTTCTTCTCGCCACGAATGAAAGGCATTATCTTGGGTGGAGAGGGTTTCTATATTTTTAATTATATCCTTCAATGTGTTTGGCATCTTGAATAATCGAGGGATTCTCTTAGAAACTTCATAAATGCCCTTTAATTGCTGCAATTTTTCACCAATTAATTCTTCAAATGATGGCTACAGAGGTGGTGGACTGTTTGGTATTTGTGCATTTTCATTCTCAGCTGGTGGATCATTTGGAATTTGTGTATTTTGATTTTCAGCAGCCATAATTCTTGATTAAAGTTAAAAACTAATTAATCTAATTGAAATTAGACAATATTGTAAAAATACCGTAGAAAAAAAAACAAAAAAAACCCTACTTTTTAACAAAAATCTATAAAATTCTCTAATTTTTTATACAAATACATAAACAACACTATTTTTAAATCAAAATCCATAAAAAAAAAATCATTTTTAATCAAAATCCATAAAAAAACATTCATTTTTAATCAAAATCTATAAAAAACATTCATTTTTAATCAAAATCCATTCTAAACTCAAAATTTTCATAAAAATTCAATCAAAAACCTATTTTGAAAACAAATTCATAAAAAACTAACTGAAATTATACAATCTAATTCAAAAGTTGATCAAAGCAAAGAAAAATCTAAAATCTAACCTTTTCAAAACGGATATCGGATAAATCGGATATCGGATATGTGGAGAACCTCCTCACTATGCATTTCTGCCTGTTTATGAATGCCAAATGATTTTAACAGGCCTAATTTTTTTATATATATGTTTGCTTCAAATCAAATATTCGATATGGAGATCTTGGTTTGGTTTTTTCTTTGGAAGTGTGTACTAACACCCAAGCCACAAAAAAGTCAACTCGGCATTTCTGCATTTTTGGGTTGATGAAAAATGTAATTTTTTCTCCATTGCCACTTTTTGGCCCATCATGATCTTGCACATACCCTTATTTGAATACCTTACATTCTTCCTTGTCTTTTGATATGGACAAATATTGAACTGTGGATTGGATCAATGAATTAGGTTGCCATCAATGACAACACTAGAAGCCATATGCCAATAGACTTGAAGCTACAATTTGTCTTCTAGAGGTTGAGGGTTCTGCCATGACTATATCAAGAAGTTGTAGGGAATTCCTTAGGGATAATGACCACTTTCCTTTTGCTTGAAAAGGAAAACCTACTTTTGAGCACAATTAATTCTCTTTCTTGTATATGTAGTTAAGACTACAATATTACTGTTGGACCATTAAATGCTACCACCGAGGTGATATGTGTATATTATAGATTCGTATCCCTCAAGAATGCCAAAAAATGCCATGAGGATGGAATTACTACATTCTTCTGCCGCCTCTTAATCAAATGAACTCATTTCCTTGAAAATCATGCTTTTTTTATACAAAATGTGTTGAGGTGATGCAAGGTACCCTTGAAAAGACGTGACCATTAGTTTTTTAGAATTTTAGTGTGTTAACCCATGTCTTCTCTCATTAGTAAGTTGGCTGGCACTGATGATGGTGAAGGACACATGTCTGCAATCGACGTATGAGAGCATTTACTCCCAATGCTCAAATTTATTTCTCAAGGCATTCCATCATACCCTCTGTATGATTTATCTACCTTGCTCTGTTCTGTCTTAAAACTTCTCGTTGTCATTCAGCCAAAAATAGACATTCCATTGGTTGATTTTGTTAGCTCCCTTTTCTATATATAGCTACACCACCTTTTGCAACATTAGTTTAAACATATAGTCTCTTAAGTTAGCTGGCTTTCTGCTTAGTCCCATTCCACCATAATTCGCTACCTTATCAGAATGTTTGTTGGCTTAGGAAATCCCATCTGGCTCCTCCCCAAGAGATCGCAATACAACTTTATGGGAGAGGTTACTAGTGACTTAATCAAGCACCTGGTGAAGAAATGTGACCCCCTTGTCATGACTATTTTCAAATGGGTGGTGAGTGTAGACTTCATTACCGATAATAATCAACTCCAGAGCAACTGCAATGTGCTTTCCTGTTTTGTGGCCTCACTATTGGACCTAAATGTGTACAAGCCTATGATAATTGAACTATGCCACAAGATGTTCGACACCTCATTGATGGAAGGTATTGGTGAGGTAGTGCAAGTGGCCATCCCTGGTGTTGGTATCCTGAGTTTTATGGACCTCTGTAGGCACATAGACTTCGGCATAAATGTACCTTGGTTACCTTTCCTTTTTAACTTCCACGCCATGTACATTGAGACACACCGCTACTCTTCTCAGCCAATAGCCATTTTCCTACTGCAGGAGTATGGTGTGGAGTGGGTTATGAGACTAGCCTGGAGGAAGCACTTTGACTTCCTGGTGTAGAGTCACAATGAGTAGGCCTTGAGCTTGTGTCATGGAGTTCGTGTTCGGTGTGTTTTCAGCCCCCCTTTTTAAACCATATAGATAATGAGAAGAAGAGGAAGAAAAGAAAGAGAAGAAAAAAGACTCAATAATGAGCCTTTACAGCTTCATGGGCGACAACCAGAGGCCTTTTCTGACTGTTTTTGCACGTTGCCTCCCTTTTGGATCTTTTAGCTTAATAACTCCTTTTGGGTTCACTCGAGAGAGCCTTATGTTTAAATCTGAGCCTTGAGCTTGCATTGTACATAAAGTATTTGATAAATATAATACAATACAAGCTTTTTGTTTCTTTAGTGTTCTTCTTTAGTTTCTTTATTCTCAAAATTTTGAAATATTTACAATTTTTTTTACATATGGTACATAGCTATTAAAATTTTCAAAGAACTGTGCCTTTTAGTAGAAAATATTTAGATAAATACCATTCACTGGTATACCTAAAGATTTTCCTTCCATATCTTCAAGCTCGTATGAATTCTTTTCTTTACATGCACTAATTCAGAAAGGTCCTTTCCATAGTGCTTCAAGTTTCATGTGTTGTCGTAGTTTTGTAGTACATTCATCGTACTTTAGCACTAAGCTCCCTTCTTTGAATTCTGGGTTAGAGGTCTTTTAGTCAAACCATCGCTTGATTGTCTGATGTTAATTGATCATGGCTCCATGAGCCTTTTCTCTATCTTCCTCTAGTTTGAGGATTTCTACCAACTGTACTTCCATTCCACCATTTTCTTCAATCTCTAGGGCTTTCAATAGTTGTAAAGTAGGAATTTATATGGAAATGGTTATCACTACCTTTTTTCCATACACCAACTCGTAAGGGGAGGTCTTCAAAATCTGCTTGGGGGTAATTCGGTCCACCCATAGAGCAGCTCGTAAATGATTGTGTCAATCTCTTTGTCATTCTGACCCAATGTGTTTGATTAACTTAATTAGATTTTTGTTGGTGGAATCTGCTAACCAGTTCCCTTGTGGGTAGTAATTTGATGAATTTTTAAGGAAAATCCCATGGTTGATAGCAAAATTTGACATCCTTGACCCAACAAAATCTCAGGAATTGTCAGATAGGATGGTCTTGGGAAGACCAAATATGGCCACTATCTCTTTGAGAAAATTAACAATTTCCCCCTTTGTTGCATTCTTTAGGGCTATAGCCTCCATTCACCCTATAAATTAATCAGTCGTCATGAGGATCCACTTGTGTCTGGCATTGGAAATAGGATTTATCATGTCGATAAAATCCAAACCCCATTGGGCAAAGGGTTCTTTAGTTACAATCGGGCTCAAGCGTAGAGCGACATTCTTCTTTTTGCCAACAAAATATTGGTATTGTGTACACTTTTGCACCAAATGATGTGCTTCGACAAACATAGAGGGCCAATAATATCTTTCCTGCATTATCTTTAAAGCAGTGGTCATGGTAGAAAAATTCCCACCCTTAGGACTATGATGAAATTTGTTAAGAACTCTTTCCTCCTATAGGTTGTCGAGACATCGGAGCAACACACCATCATAATTTCTCTTAAATAGTACATCCTCAATTAATACATACCTAGCACCTTACAATCAGTAGTATCTTCCTTTATTGAATGGAAGACTAGCTGGGTAATATCCCTTATGCATATACCATGTCCAATCAGCTACCCAAGACTCTTCAGACTCGAATTGGTTCGAGTAGACTTGATCGGTCTCCTTTTTAGCCACAAGACTCATTTCATGTGTGATGTATTTGCATAGACCTCTTCCATGAACCAACTTGGTTGGTCTAATTTCCACATCATATTCTAGGATCTTAGTGACCCAATTTTCTCTTTTTTCAATGATTTCACCTTCTGTGATGTATTCCTGCACACTGGGATGTGCTACAAGGATAGTGACCTTGTTGGCTAACACCAAGTGTTAATTTTTTTTAAAACTTTTAACTATGGCAAAAGCTTTCTTTTCTACAAAGTTATACTTCACCTCATAACCTTTCAAGGTTCTTAAATGGAATGCAACAGGATGTTCTCCTTCATTTTGATCACCTTTCTAAGTAAGCACTGAAGTATGCTATCTTGACCACTGTATACATAAAGTAGGAAATCTTTGGAAAAATCCAAATTAGCTAAGACCAGAGTAGTGGAAATCGCTATCTTTATTTTCCCAAAATCTTCTTTTCCTTTAGAGGTCCATTTGAACAAGAGATTCTTTTTAAGCATTAGTGTGATAGGCCTCACAATGTCGACAAAGTTTGAAATGAACCTGTTGATGAAATTGATTTTCCCTAGAAATGACTCGAGTCCTTTCTGGTTTACTGGAAAGGGTATTACTATTATAGATCTAACCCTTTAGGGATCTATTTCTATTCCCTCTTTAGACACTACAAAACCAAGTAGCTTACCTTGATGCACTCCAAAGACACATTTTTTGGGATTTAGAGAAATCTCAAACTATTGGCACTTCTAGAAATCCTTTTCTAGATCATCGAAGTGGTCATCCTTTGATTTTGAAAAGACCGTTATATCATCCAAATATATTAAAATAATCAAGTTGATTAAACCTTTGAAAGCAATATCCATTGCTCGTTGAAAGGTTGGACCAGCATTCAATAGGCTAAAAGGCATCTTGGCATAGGCGAACGTTCCCCACTTAGTGGTAAACATCATCTTGTGTTGGTTGCCCTCCTTCACCTATACTTGGTTATATCTTGAAAAACCATCAAGCAATGAGAATATTTTAGATCCAACTACTATCTATAGAATTTTCTCCACTAATGGCAAGGGGTAATGGTCCTTCAGTGATGCCTTATTCAAGTCTCAGAAATTGACGCAAGGTTTTATGTCTGCATTCTTCTTTCGAATGGGTACTAGATTTGACACCAAGGTGGAATGTTTGATTGGATATATGATCCTAGACTCGACCAACTTGGTGAGCTCCTGTGCCATTAATGCTTCCACCTTCAGTTTGGATGGCCTTTGCTTCTGTCAGATAGGCTTGGACCATTCCTCCAAGTCAATGGTATGTTGAATTATACCCGAGTCATGACCTCTAAGGTCATCATAGGTCCAGGCCATAACTTCATTGTACTCATAGCATAGATCCCTTAATCTTTCTTTATCTTTCCATAGAACCTCTTTTCCAACTTTCAACTTTCTACTACTTCGAACATCAAGCTCTTTGTAATCTCTTTCATCTAGAGTGAACCTTCACTTGCCATTTCTTGCATCTTCAAAGTCAAAAAGGTTCTTGAGGGAATTTAACCCTCTCGGTAGCTTGTTCCCTTTTAATTAGATGACCTGCCCATAAGAAAATTTTGTTCCTGGGGCTGAACAGTCAGGAACAATTCCTCCTTCTTGTATGAAGGTAGCGATCTGAGTTTCGTCATTAAAAAACTTCCAATTTTTGTCATTGTTAGGAATTGAGGATCGGATGATGACTTGCACTACATTTTGCTTGGTTGAGTCAGAAAATGGTTCAAACTGTGACCCAATAGATGTCATCTGATCAACGATACTATTTTGAGATCGAGGAATAACTTGTATGTTGAAGGCTTCAAAACTATTGATTAGGTCCCAGATCTGATGTTTATATGACTTCATTCAAGTGTTCTTTTCCATTTCTCAATCATGGACTTGGATCACCACCAGCTCTAAATCTCTGAGAGCTTGCATTCTCTTTATACCCATCCCTTTTGTAAGGTTTAGACCATGGACCAAGGCCTCATATTTATCATCATTATTCGAGCATGAGAATAGAAAATGGCAAGCTCTGAGAGTTTTAGATCCCATCAGAGATAGTAATCAGACACCTACTTCGGAGTCGGCTTTACACTTGTCATCGTCAAAATATAGGGTCCATAGTCAATTATCAGATGGGTCATTGGATTTCTCCTGATCCTTCATTAGTTTCAAAAAATTTTGATCACCATCAAAAATTACATAGGTGCCTAGCCCTATCGCATGGAAGTTGTCAAATGGATCAGAATCAATGAATTGGTTGAGCAACACTTCTTCCTTAGGAATCCACTCACTTATATCCTCTTCATCTTCTTGCATTTCTAAACAATATTTCTCCTTTTGAGAGATAGAAGTATGTGTAGCTTCAAAGCATAGGAATGCATTATCTACAATATGTTCGGGATGTAAAGATTCAAAAAGAATTTTTATCTTCGCCCTGTGCTTGGTTCTCAATATTAGGTGGGACCAGTCAAGTGCCAGGTATCCGCCAAGCTTGGCAATGAAATCCCTTGATAGACACATTTTGAGGATCGATGGAATGTCTATCACTATTACTTCCTGTGTGACTATTTCACTTGGGCATGAGAAGAGGGTCTGAGATAGATCCTTTATTTGACCAAAGGTCGAAACCTTCTTCCAATCTAGTTGCATGATTCCTTTTTCAAGGGGTTCATACTTAAGCTTCAAAACATCTACCACTTGTTTTGGCATGATAGTTGTACCGGCTCCCGAATCGATCATATTATTATGCAAAATATTATCTACCACAATAAGTGTTAAAAAGAAAGGTGTGGGGTTTGGCCTACTTACCTCTTTCTCCTCGTCAATGTCCATGCCATTTGCATATGCTAAAATTTTTGGCACTTGAGGTTCCGATATAGGTACCTTGTCTTTTTCTTGATCGCATATTACAACTACTCCTATCCAAGGTATTTTCTCTTCTTTCTTCAATTCTTTCCCAAGTAGAGTCTTTTGTTTAGGAATAGATATGACATCTCGTAATGATACATTGGTGGGTGCCTTCTTCAATTAATTGACCATGTTAAGCATCCCAACTGTTTGGGCATTGGGATTAAATGGTGTTATTTCTTTAGTTTTTGGAAGATGACATTCCGACATGACTGGGTTTGGTGTTTGGCTCATGTCTTTCTCTTGCAATGGTAGATTACGTGGTTGTGGGATAAGCTGAATGGCAAGCAGTAGGAGTTGCTTCTCTTGCGGTGGTGGTTGATGTGGCTGAGGTTGTGGTAGAGGTTGTTGTATGTATTCTCTGATAAGCCTTCTTTTAGACCTCATGTTGTAATCTGACTGTACTTGTAGAGCGCTATTCATTGGAGCTTCATTTGTGAATACCACATCTTCTTCCTCCACCCATGAGAACAATGCTTGATCAAGTGTAATGTCTAGCTCCTGCTCTAGGGACATCTCTTGCATTTGTGCTCTAAAACAATCATTTTCTATTTTGGATGATCCATACTCATCCACATTTAGGAGAACACCTTTGCTTCCTTGTCCTGCCATCCTTTTTTGGATATTTCCCCTATGGAAATTTCGTAGAAGATGACTATCACTGTATGGGAAACACCATACGTCCTCTTCTTCTACTAAATTGTTTTGGCCTTGGACATTTATTTTTGCTATGGATGTCTTTTACTTCATAAAGTAGCATGGTGACTGGAACTATTTGGTTTGTGGATGTCATTTGTTTGACTCCTCCTCAAGAAAGCCCATAGTATGTATCTTGTTGATAGGATGACCTACTTTCATTGTAGGTCTAAGTGTTCAACTTTGAAGGAATCGCCTACTATCGTTTGATGATAACCAACTCATTAGCAATAGTTCACATGAGACTCTTCATGTTGTTAATATCTGATGTGACTTAGTTGGAGCCTTACATGCTACTTTGTGTGGCAGGATACACATACATGGATTGAGGCATGCTCGACGTCGATTGCATAGTGAGAGTTCTTAAAGAAGCTTCTTCTCAAGATGTTCTATAGGGTTCTATGAACATAGGCATAGGGGGTTGTGGTGAGAGCTTCCCATCATCGATCAGACTATTTTCCATGTGTACCGCCACCTCATACACATCAGGCAAGATGTCTCCTCCCATGGAAGTTATCATAACTGTGATGTCTAGATTAATAGCCTTTAGATAGAACATGAACACCATCATAGCTATGGGTTGAGTAGTCATGGGGATCCTCTGCCAAGTTTTATAAAACCAGGTGTTGAAATCACTCATGGCCTCTTGTAGGGCCCTCTTGATGGTGATTAATTGATGTACTAGTGAGGGGTGATCTCCCTTTTTTGAAAAGTGTTTGAACAACCTCTCTGAGCTAGTCCCAAGAGATGGTAGAGCCTGAAGCCAAAGACCGATACCAATCTTGGGTTTTTCCCTTGAAAGAGGCAGCTAATAGCCTTAGAGCAATATTTTCCTCCACTATATTATGTACCCTACATACTTTCGCTATATCTTGAAGTTGTTCATAAAGGGTTTTGAAGTCTTCTTCGAAGAATTTTGGGATAGCCTTGAGGGAATTAGTAAGTATTATAGGCCATACATCTAGGGGTGTGGGTGGTTGTAGTGGACTACCACTATCCCATGTTATGAAATTTCTAGGAGCAGGGGGAGGTACGTGAGCCATAGAGAAAAATTCCTATGAATTGGATATACAGGTAATCTTATTTGGAAGTTTAATCCTGTGGGTGGAGTAGATAAAGCTCTAGATTCTAGGCTCTTACTTCTTACTCAATTTCTCCTTATAGGCGATACGAAGCCTATAAGTCTTCTCCTCCTAGATATTGAGGTAGGTAACTAAGAGTACTAGAAGTGACCTCTTGAAGATGCTCTTGTTTGGAATCTGGACATAAGACTTCTAGTTTCCTTAGCCTAATTCAAGAAATATTTATGACTTCTATTCAAGCATTTTGAAAACTTCTGGTCCCACTAGGTGTGCCAGAAAAAGAACTATTGATCATCAAAGCTTGTGCCTTTCCGACAGTCTTATGGGAAATTCAACGAGTGGGGGACAAATTACATCTCATTGAATACCTTTGGGGTTTTTATAGAAAGTTGGCTCTTCTTTGGGGTTTGGAGATAAGGGGAGAAGGAAATGTAAACATAAAACATAAAAGGTGATGCGCCAAAGCTTTTACAACATTTCAAACCCAAATCATTCCTATGAGTGATATAAATAGACACAGAACACCACAACCCTTCATTGTTGGAAAGAGAACAAACATCAAAGGCTAACTTCAAGCACAATGCAGACTTTCAAATCTTTCCATAGGTAGTGTTCATTAAGTTCCAATCAAACATAAAGATTTCTTTTGAGTAACAGAACAATATCTCAGAAATCAAATGAACTCTTCCTCCTAATATAGCATAGCACAACAAAATAACAATTTTCAGAAAAATAGAGAATTCCAATGACATAGTCCAGTTTTCTTATGCTACTACTCTACCATACAAGCATACAACATAGAAATCTGCTACTTAAACTATCCATATTTAGCTTGCAAGACACAGTCTTTCATTCAAAATGATAATATAAAGAAAGAAAGCTTAAAAAAGGCCATACATGCACAGTCTCAACAATTTCTCATCAATAGTTCATGCTTTTAAATATCAAATGAACTTTGAAATAGATATCGGATGCCAATCTAACAATATTTAAACCTTAATAGATATAACATGCAGAAAAGTAGTTCTACAACTTTTTCTTCTGAAAATATTTCTAAAACCCTAAAAAAACTAAAGAAACTTTTCTTAACAAAGAAACTGTAACTTGGAATCCAACTCTTCATTGTGGCATTTCCCTCCTTATATATCCACAGAAAAGGAAACACACTACCTCAGCACAGAAGTAATTGTTGCTCGATGTTGATACTTGATAGCTTGCAATCTAATCGTAGATCCTTGGTTAGGTTGCAATGATCTTTGCTCATTAATTCTCAACTACTACATTAATACCCTTTAGATATTTAGCAAAGATAGAGGCTCATAAATGATCAAATCCTAAAAAAATCTGGAAAAAGGATTTAACTAACCAATCACATCACCTCGAGGCACCAACTCAAAGCTTTCATCCCAAAAACCAAGAAAATAAAAGTTAACAAGCTCTAGCATACTCAAAAAGATATTGTCTAATAAGAGGTACAGTCCTCCTATAGTGAAGAGATGACACATCGCACTGGCGGAGATCTTATGTTTTTCGAAAAAATATTTTTGGAGAAAACTTCCACCATGCTGACGCATGTCCTAGGTTTTCCTTTGAAAGGAAAATGATAAAAAGAAATTCGTGCAGCCACCACATGGCGCATTTCCCATCTTTCTAACTGGCCCTTCATAAACCCAGTCATTTCTGAAGCCAAAAAAGAAGAAGCCAAAGATCGAAAGACTAAGGCAAAGAAAAATGTTTCATAGTTATGCAATGGATATTAATACAAATGTGGGTTTTATGAGATGCTTAGACTAACCAATGTATATTATGATGGATAATGTTTTCTATTATGATGATATGTATGATGTGCAGTATGTTGATGGTTTGTGGATGCAAGATGGATGCAGATATATATCATATTTCTGAATGTCATGATACCATGTTAGTATTAGTATATGGGGAAGATAAAAGAAAGAGGAATCAACCCTTGAGTTTGAGATGATACATAATTCTAACAAGTCTATGAGTTGTTAAGACTTTATTAGACATGATGATGATGATGATGATGATGATGATGATGATTTGCATATTGGAGATTGGGGAAATAAAGGGCATTACTTTCCTTATGTTTTATAACACACATAGATACAATGCATCAAGGTATAGAAAACTAGGATGGTGTTGTACCTAGTGAGATGGACTTTTCCTTGACAATCTGATAGGTGTATTCCTATTCACACCTAGCATACAAAACCTTGTTAGGATGTACTTTAGATATTTCAAACATCTCAGACCAAAACATAGAAAGGTAAAACCTCCTAGTGTAATAGTCAACAAGATACCTAAAATATCCTCCCTACAAACCAAACAAAATCAGCATGACCCAGATTATTTTACAAGAATATCCAACAAACATAGCAGACAAAATATAAAAATAAATGCCACATTCCTTTCTCTCTAAATATTTTTTATTAGACATCATTGAGAGGTCATTGGAATGGGTGCAATAAGATAAATCAAAAGAAAAAGATCAAGTTAATGTTCTTCATACCTCTAGCCAAGTCTAAACTACGGTGATGTCTGATGTTGATGTCCATTGTAGGAAGGATGCATCCTAGGACATGATGTTATTATATGATTTTGAGACTAATGGGATGATGGGATATTGATACCAAGAGTTAACCAACTTGTTTACCTACTGACCTAGACTTGAGACCTTTGACATTTGAGTTTTCACTTTCAATTTGCCATACTTGTTTCTGATTGTTTTACCAAAGGTTGGGGGTGACGATCATTTATTATGAGCAGATGTTTATTGTGGATGAATGTGAAACAAGATGAATTATTTTGGGTTTTTTGAATTTTTTGGTGTTTTTGAAATGCTTTGCGGTTGCTTTTTGTTATTTTTGAGATGTTTTACAAATGTTTTGATTTTCAAACTTTTCAATTTTTTTGTGTTTTCTAAGAGTTTTACCAAGAACCTAACCTAAAGACCTATCCTAGGGGCCTTGAGGGTTGATAAAATATTAGCCTTGCCTATGTTATACATGCAGAGATCATGTAGTTTGACTGGCATAGACTCATTGATTGATGAAAAATGAACAAATGAATGGAATGTCAGTTTATTATGAAAGACTCCTAAGGACTAACCTAATGTGCCTTGGGGGCACATCAATGATGGCCTTTCCTATGTTCAAGCTTAGAGACCCATAGTTTGGCATGAGAACTTTATTTTTTACTTTTTCTATTTTCGACCTATTTTTGGATTTTTGATATGTTTTGGATGTTTTTGGGTTTTCTGATTTTATGAATGTTTTTGGATTTTCTGATTTTAAGGAAGATTTCAAGAATATAAATGAATTTAATCTAATGTAGGTATAAGAACATACCCCTAGCCTAATGTGGTAGATTACTCTGATATAGGCAAGACAAACTAACCTTTAGAATGTGTTGATTAGTTCTAGGATGCAACATGATACCAACACAGGATCAAGCTATGATGTGACAAGGACGGGTGATGGATGGAGATATGGAAGTGTGATGAATGATACAAATCGATGGAGGGTGATGGGTGAATGATGCAGAACAAGCCGAAGAGAACATGATGGATGGAAAGTGCTTTATTTACACAAGGCACCTAATTGCTAGGTTTTCACCAAGGTACTTGCCCAAAGCACCACCGAAGTGGTTTTCACTAGAGGATTTTTTTTTCTTTACTATTTTCAATCCCTTTTCTAATTTTTTTTTTGGATTTTTGTATTTTTTATTTTTTTAAAATTTTTTGGATTTATACCTTGCAAGCTTAGACATAAAACTTTTTGAGATGGGAGCTATTGATGGGCTCCTATAGAGGCTCACCTTTGGGTGTAGATAGTTGATATGCTCTTGATTTGTAATTTTTTTGTGATGGTGAAAGTTCCAAACCATTTAGGCTCAAATTTTCCCTTTTTTCTAGATTTGGTACATTTTTATGATTTTCTTTTAACATGAGCTCTCCAACTTGAAATGACTGACTCTTTATCTTCTTATTATAGCTCCTTTTGAGATCATTTTGATAGACCTATAGGTGGTTCAAATCATCCATGTATCGCTCATCTAGTAGTTCTAGCTCATTCAACTGTGGCACTCAATATTCTCCATCAGTAATGAGATTCTGCAATGATATTATTAAGGATGGGAGCTCGATCTCAATGGGAAGGATGGCTTCTGATCCATAGACTAGGGAAAAGGGTGTTGCTCCTGTAAGTGTGTGGATACTCATTCGGTAGGCCCATAAGGTGGGATTTAGTTGTAGGTTCCTTTAATACTTCTACGGTACAGGGTGTCGCATAAGATAACAAAACAAGATGACTTCTTAATAAAGGTTATCTTAAGGTTTGGGGTGATATCAGTGGGGAGGACTCCTATTTTTAGGTAGGTGAATATATCATGGTACCAAGGATCCCTGGGACCAACGATTTCACACACAAACTCAGAATATGGTACCTTGAAAGCTAGTATGAGAAGTTGCTCTACCAGGAATTCATGTTTATAGATGTTGCATGGGATATCCTATAATGATCTAATTGTTTCCATAGTGTCAACTACTTTGTTTTTTTCCCTTGGTATTTTCTCAAATGTGATGTCGATGAAGAATTCCTTGAGACCCTCCACTAGTTTCTTATATGGGGTAAGCTTGTCATCCTTTTTTTGGTATTCATCATTGACCTGGTTGATAATCAACTGAGAGTCTCTATAAACTTTAAAAGCCATGATTTTCCACTGTAGGTCACAACTCAAAGTCCTATGACTAGAGCCTCGTACTTCACAATATTGTTCGTGCACAGAAAAGAAAACCTACATGACTTAGGGATGCAATCTCATTGTGGTGTGATGAAGAAGACTCCTGCTTCTAATCCATATTGTGTGTAGGGCCCATCAAAATATACCTTCTAATGGTACATTGCACTTAGATTGAATATTGACTCATCGGGAAATTCTGATACCAATGGGTTCTCTACATATATAGGTGCCTCTGCTAGTTGATCTGCAATTACCTATCCCTTGATAGCTGTTCATTCTACATATTCAATGTCATATTCTATTAAGATCTGTGCCATAGAAAAATGGCCCCTTGTCATTTTCATGGCCTTTTAGGTCTTGTTTCATTGTGTTTTACATGTTTTTCTCTGATTTTACGTTGCAACATGGTTTGAACATGCTTATTTAGGTACTAAAATTTAAACATTGAAGTCTTGTGAATGTGTTGTGAAGTCTTGTAAGACATTTCCACATTATTCTAGAATCTATTTATCATAATTCACCTAAAAATCATCTCTTTACACATCAACAAATCCTATTTTCAAGTTTTGTAAAGTCTTGTAACAAATATTCTCACTTTTCTAGGCATTTTCCCATTATTTATCTCTTTCTTATGACTTATTTGACCCCTTTATACACTCACATGCTTTATTTAAGTGTATTCTTGAATATACTCCCAACTCACAACATTAAATGACATTTAGTTTTTGACACCTAAATTCATGTCGTAGGTTGGACCCATTCACCATGGGTGGTGAATGAGTCCCCCTTGGCTCCAAAATTCAAAATAGTTTAAATTTATTTTGGGATTTATTCAAAAATATGCTTGATGTTAGCCTGTGATGAGGTATGAATAGTAACTAAGACACAAGATTGATATAAATAAGTATCTTTACCCTCATTTTACATATCCTACAATCTCCAACACATCTAAGAACATCTATTCATTCATCCAAGCATTCAAGCATTCAATCAAGCATTTGCAATACATCATCAAGCAACCATTGAAACACTTTGGAGCAGCCATTGTCATTACTTCATACTTGCATTATCAAGGATTTTGGTAAGTTTGTAACACTTGCATGTTGTTCATTTATCATTTCCTTTATATTTTATTTATCTTTATTGGGTTTGATTACCAAAGTTGGGTTTGACCAAGGAAAACCCCTATTTGCTACCCTTCCAACATTTTTCCCCTTTTGCATGTGTATTTGCAGCCTTCTATTTGTAGATTTGATAGGTTGAAAGGTGTTGAAAAGTGGAAATCAAGTCATCTAGGTGCTTCAATTCAACTTTTCATTATTTCAAGCTTGGTGAATGATTTTTGTTTGTTTCCTACAAAACTGACTTTGACAACCCGACAATGAGACATTTCCAGATCTGGTGTTGTAGACTTGTCTCCTGAATTTCTAGAAATTTAGGAGTGGACTGATTCACCACCCTTGGTGAATGATTCCCACTTGAGGACTGAAAATCTGTATTTTGTTAGATTCTAGATCCCAACAACCAGAAACTTGCTCCCAACACCTTTTTCATTAGTAGGAGGGTTGATTTGCCACCCTGGGTGAATGAGTCCCACTATGAAATTTTAGTAAAGTCATTTGTCATTCCATACATCCCAACATCAGAAATTTACATCCAGGTGCACTCAGATTCATCCATGTACCTTCTAGTTTGCATATTTTCATTACTTTATTCATTATTTTCATATCACACTATGTTTTCAAACATAGCTTAAATCTTATTTTTGCATTCATTTTCATTAGTTTCAATCAATCAATTGCATTTAGTTAAGTTCATTTAGCATACATAACATCATTCATAGCATAAATTGAAGGAACCCTTAGCATTTTTGGATCTAATCTCTCTCTTTTTAAGTGAAAAACCCTATAAGAGCTAGAGAGCCCATTGGGTCCAAAAATCTATGGTTCAAGATCATGACACACTTAGCCATTCATCCTATGAGTGTTTCTTTAGAAAGTAGATACTTGAGAGGATCTATTTTTTTGATGATCTTTATCTGATGAGATAACATGTATTGCCTGAATTTTTGTGTAACAAACACTAACTGCTAGGAAAGCCTTCTAAATGAATGTGTAATTCAACTCATGTCCCACCATGGTTCTACTGATATAGTAAATGGATTTCTCTTTCCTTGTTTCATCATGTTGAGCTAAGAGAGAACCAAGGGTTGTCGTTGTAGCTAATATGTAGAGTATCAATGGTTTGTTCTGGATCGGTGGCATGAGGACTAGTGGTGTTAGCAAGTATTCTTTGATTTTATTGAATGCCTGGTCACATTTCTCATCCCACTTGTATGCTACCCCCTTTTGGATTAGATGAGAATATTGGATAGGCTTATCTACTCACTATGATATGAATCTATGAATGGATTGGAGCCTCCCCTGCAAACCTCTTAACCACTTCAATGTCTATGGTGCTTCCATTTCAAGAATTTATTTGACTTTTGCAGGGTCTATCTCGATTCCCCCCATTGATACAATATACCCTAGAAGTTTTCCTAATTGCACACTAAAGACACATTTCTTAAGGTTGATTCTAACCTTGTTTTCTTCTAGTTTGTCAAAAATAAAGCCTAGTGCAGCTATGTGGTCTCGTTGATTCCTTGATTTGGCTAATATGTCATCTATATAATCCTCTATGGATTTGTGGATCATGCCATGAAAAATCAGAGTCATAGCCCTTTGGTATGTAGCTCGAGCATTCTTTAACCCACATGACATCATGTTTCGGTAGTAAGTCCCCCATGGATAGGTGAAAGTTGTCTTATGTTGACCATCCTTGGCTATCATAATCTGATTGTACCTTGTAAACCCATCCATCAATGATATCGTTTCATGCCCTACTGTCATGTCCACAATCATGTCTATATTTGGGAGAGGAAAATCATCCTTAGGGAATGCTTTTTTTAGATCCCTAAAGTTAGTGTAGATTCAGATGCCCCCAGTGGTCTTAGAAATAGGTACAAGGTTTGAAACCCATTTGGGATAATCAATTAGTCATATTAAGCCAGCATCAAGGAGTTTCTGTAATTCCAGTTTGACCAGTAGTGCGGTCTATGGATGCACCTTTCTCATCTTTTGTCTTACTAGTTTCACCTTTGGATAGATGGCTAGATGATGAACCACAATCTCTAGATCAAGACTAGTCATGTTAGCAAAATCCATGTAAAATTTATCTTCCTTGCTTTTAGAAATGCAGCTAAAATTTCTTGTTCCTTGGTTAAAAGTGAATGCATAAAAAGTGATGTGTGGTGTTTCTTCAGTTCCTAGATTGATTGGGTTACATTTTTCTACCAGTACTACTAATTTTTCCTGATGAATAGAACTAAGGAGAAGATTGAATCCCTCATCCTTTGGCACCTCAAAGAGGTTTTCACCATTGGATACATCCTTTATTTTTACTATTTTTGGGTCATAAAGTGCCACGGTGTGGTTTTCACTTAAAGACATAGATATTACTCTTAGATTTTCTATTTTGTGACGAAGAGATTCAATAATCTCCCCATAGTATGCATGTGTGTCCAGTTCAATATCAAACCTTACTTTATGATCTCCATATGGTAGAGTATCCTGTAGTCCCATGAATTCCAAGAGAGCCTCATCATTTTCGAATGTGTCTAAGATCGGTGATCCTCGTTGGTCATAGTCTATTAGTTGGGGGTATACAAGATTTAATTTAATGGTTTGGTTACTCAGCTCGAAAGACATGGTAGTGATCATAAGAAGAGAGAAATCCTCAAATAACATGGGTAAATCAGTGATGGGATCTTCATCACATATGTTGGTTATGTCGAAGGTATAGTTAAATCTAGAGGTAGACCTGTGGATACTGGTAATTGAAGAGAAGATTTGACTTTTTTAATAGGGGTACCTTTGCAAAGGATGGTTATCTTTCCAGGGGTACATCCAAGGCCAAGATTCTTTAGGCGCTTCTCAGGAATAATAGGTTCTAATAGGCTAGTGTCATTTTTTCTCAAGCTTCTTGTTTTTGTTATAGCCCCATCCATGCATTAACTATAGTCCTTTATTATCATCATCCATGAGAATATCAGGGACATGCCTCTCATCTTGATACAACAGACTTGCTATATATTTCTCGTCTACCACCTCTTTCCTTAGGTCTCCCCACTTTCTAAAGGTGGTGGGTTCTCCTTTGAAGGTCTGGAATGTTGTGTCGATTGGATGTGGTTTCCAATGAGATCTAGGAGATTGAGGTAACTCTCCTATCACAAAGGAACTCTTTTTCATTTTATAGTCTCCACACCCATCATCTTGTATTATAATCTTAATATCTGTGATGTCCTAAATGGGAGGTATCTTTGTCTCAGAAGTGGAGGCTAGGGTGGATGGGTCTATATAAGGATATGTGGATACCTCATCATTCTTCGGGACTTGAGGGATTTTATAATACTTGGCCTCTAGATTTTTGCAATAATAGAACAGTTTGAGATCACCATGGACTTTAAATTCTTGGTTTTGATAAGGGAATTTAACATATTGATGGAATGTGGATGCCATAACTTGCATCCCATGGATCCATGGGCATCCTAGGAGGATATTGTATAGGAGTTGAAGATCAAGGACTTGGCATGTTATCTCCATGATTGTTGGCCCTACTTGAATAGGGAGTTGAATGGTGTCTTGAGGCACCCGTTCTTGATCATCATAGGCCCTGATAGTGATACATTTTCCTTTCTCAATGACATCTTTAGAGAATCACAAATTCTTTACCAACTTCAAAGTACAAATATTTAGACCTGCACCTCCATCCACCAAGACTCTTTTGCCTTTGTTCTTATGGACTAGGACTTCAAGATGGATTGCATGGTTATGGGATGGTTGGGTTCGAAGATCATGCTCTGAAAAAGTGAGGAGATGCGTTGTAGTGATATGTTCGACCATAGCTTGGAAATGGTCAACGTCAATATTTGTGGGAATGGAAGATGCAGCCAATGCTTTTCTAGGATGTCCCTATGTGCGGGTGATATTTTCAGCAACTCCATGATGGAGATCTAGGTGGGGGTTCTTTTTAGTTGATCCAAGACATTATAACCATTAGGGATGGATTTTGGATTGGCGGCAAGTGCGTTGGGTTGTGGTGAAGTTCTTTGAATGGTAATTTATTTGCCACGTGTGGTGACTCCGCACTCAGCTCTAGATCCCTTGATATTGACAAGTTTGACCCATTCATCCAAGGATGCAACAACATGGTCACAAATATGGTTTACATTTTTGTAGCTCTTTCCTTTACTTTTATTGTTTCCTTTATTGTGATCTGGCATTAGATTCATGCATATCTTGAGGTCTTGATCTTTCCAACTGGTTGTTCAATGGTTATGGTCTTATTGTCAATGAGATCTTGGATCAAGTTTTTAAGTCGCATACAACTAGCCGTCGTGTGTCCCTTTATCTTGTGAAAGTCAAAAAGGTTCTTCTCATTATAACATGGTGGTCTAACTTGAGGCTCTTGATAATTTTCATAAACTAGTATTTTGATGAGATTTTCTTGTACTAGTTGTTGCATGACAGATTCAATTGGTTCCCCAAGTGGTGTGTATTTTCATTTAGGAGGATATTTGTTCCTCAGGGGTGGTCCCCATTGATCATTTAGATTGTTGACAATTTGATTGGTGGGTTGTTGTGATGATGCATTGGTTTGTATGTTGTTTTGGGCATTGACTTGTGGTTGTTGGTATGATTGTTATTATGTATTTTTCCTTGGGACACTAATAATAACTTTGGAATCAATGACACCATCATTAGTAACATTTTTGTTCTTTTTCCACTTGTGAGGTTTTTCATTGTAACTAGTTGATGGTTGATTGTATTGATATGTGGGTGTACCCCCTTGTGCTATAAGGGCTCTTTTGATGTTGAGCACCTTGGGGATCAACTAGTCATATGTTGTTATGCATTACATTTTCAAATGAAAGGACAAGGTCCCTTCAAGATTGGAGATGATAGTCCCAATTTGTTGTTCTTCTGGCATAGCCCTCATACTCCTATATGAGTAATTCTATATGAATAAGTCCACAATTTCCTAAAACTTTTTAATTTTGGGGGAAGGTGGGAGAACCATTCCCTTGATGGACTAGCCAAAATCCAAGGGAAGAGTTACATTAGATAAGAATTGTAGTATGCAACTTCCAAACAGTGTACATGGAATTCCCTTATGTGATCTTTAGGATTCCCAATCCCATGGTATTTGTCAAATTTAGGTATCTTGAATCCTTGTGGGAATGACACCATTACAACGCTTCTGTCAAATGGATAGGGACACAAATTCCCTTGAGATTTTGTTGTTTTTTCTTGATTGTATGTCTAGCACTCATTGTGAGAGTAGTTTAATTTGTGCAGAGAAATCATTTTGTGGATCAGGTGTTGGAATGTATGTATTTTGGGGTGGTATGGTTGCTTGAGTGACAAGTGGGTTGGTTTGCATGTTCGTGTTCAAGGTACTTGGTTGCATGTTGGTGGGAGGCTGCTATAAGTTTTTTTGTGCAAGCACTACTTGTTGGTATGCATGTAATTGTTGTTGTGCCAACAATGTTTTTGTTGGTCTTGTTGTTGTTGTGCCAACAATGCTTATTGTTGGTCTTGTAGTTGAGTTGCTTGTTGTTGTGCTTGGTATTATTGCAAAGCTTGTTGATAATCTTGTTGCTATAACAAGGATTTTGCTTGAGCTTGTTGTGCTTGGTATTGAGCTTGTGCCTAAGCTTGAGCTTGTTGAGTGGCTTGTGGAACTTGAGCATCCTATGCGGCTTGTGTGGTTTGTTGCTATTGTAATAAAGCTTGGGATTGTGCTTGGGCAGCTTGCCATGCTTT
>VDFB02326145.1:481268-510442 GCA_007258455.2 Sequoia sempervirens
GTCTATGTCTAAACTCCTTTTCATTCCATAAGGTCCATTATGTGAAAATAAAGGAATCAAAGGCATAGTTTTTGAAGGTTGACTTTGGAGAGAACAAATTAAGATATGGGCCCAAATACTTAGAAGCCTCTAAGGATAGAGTCCCTAGGGACAAGCAGTAATATGTGGGTTTTTCAAAGACATTTGTTCTTTCCAAAGGGTTTGAAGTTTTGATGACTTGTTAAATGTTTGTTTCAAAGTTTTAGATGCAAGAAAAGTATTTAACTAACTCACAAATTGCACAACCCTAGGATAGAAAGGACAATATTTGTTGAGTCCCCACTTGGATTTCTCTAAACACTGAGACAAAGTGAACAACTAGAGATTTGGCAAAACTGGCTCCCCCTTTCTCAGCACACACTTCTCGAGACCACCAAATCTCAAAATCCTTAAAATTTGGAGATTAAAGGGATTTATTTTATTTCTACTTTGAATATTACAAATGTGGGGTGGCTTCAAAACAATCGTTCTTGCACCAACAAATAGTAAGGATTTTGGTTTCTACACAAATTGGTTCTTATTCAGGGTAATCGGGGACATGGAACCTTGCGAGCGTCTAGCAAGCCACTAAAGGATTTAATCAATCCTACTAGGGGATCTTATACTTTTTATAGTAGTACCCCATTCTAAAAGACACTATATGGCTAAGTCCTACATACCATGAGGACTTGACAGTTTAGTCTTATCCCTTTATATACCGGCCCGAGTGAAAAACCGATTGGAGTTGCCTTCAAGTTGTTCTTAGGAAAGACCCCCTAAAGGTAACAAAACCAAGGGAGTACACTTGTAGTTCACGTAAAGTGAAAGGAGGGAGCACACACAATGTCTCTTTCTCACACTAGCATGATAATTCAATTTTAAACCCAAATTTGAAGTGTTTGGGTAATTTTTTAGACAAAAAATGTCACTAAAATGCTTTTGATTCTCAAGATCATCGTGAAGTGTGAGAGAAGTGCACATGCATTCAAATGACACAAGTTGCAAAAAATATTACAAGACAATGAAAACACAAGTTTGTTTTATGCCTCAAAGCAATGATGAGTTCTTTTTAGAGCACCAAAACCAAGTATGAAGTTGTTTGTTCAATTTTAACCCAAAATACAAATTCTAGTAAATTTTTAAGGTTCAATTTTAACCAACTTTGATAAAGCTTGAGTTGTTTGTAAATTTTATTCCCAAAATAACTCTAGTTGGTCCTAGAACAGGAAATAAAATGCAGAATTGGAAGGCCTAAGCTATTACAATGAGCATTTAAAAAATTATTTAAAGTCTCCAACTTAGTTTTTCTCCCTTTCCTGCAAAGGTGATGTTATGCAACAAATGTGACGCTCTGCCACTGTGCAAAAGTGATGTTGTAAGAAAATGCAGTGCTTTGTTGAATGTGAAGGCGACGCTCTACAGAGGAAAGAGACAGCGAATGCGACACAATTCCAAAAGTGATGCTTTGTCGAACCAGAAAGTAAGATAGAAGACATAAGGATCAAATGCAGCTTTGTAGTAGAAGCGGCACAACAATGATGTGGATATGTGGCACGACGTGGTGAATGTAGCTCTATAAGAAAAAGTGATGCTCTACAAACAAGAAAAGGTGACACATTAAGCAAAGGCGACGATGTATGTTGCAAGGGCGACGTTGCTCCCCTATAGCTACAAAAACACAAAATTTTAAGAAAAAAAAGACAAAATAACTTGGTTAGCTCTCCTTCTAGCACCAAAATGTGAGTGTCCAATCTAGAATCAACTAACAAGGATCAACAAACAAGTGTTAAACATGTTAGAAATAAAATAAAACACTCCCTATGAGATTCTTTAACCAAATTCAAGAGAAAAAATGAAAATAATAGCAAACTAACAAAAGATAGCTTGAAATCTCAATTGAACTAGCTAAACCTCCATCCCATAGGGGGAGTGGTGCTCCTTTGATGTGGAAAGAAGCCCTTTCCCAATCCCTTTGATAAGCTTGATGATTGAAGATGATCCAAGTGTGAAAAATGACTCCAAATGGTGATAACTTATCTAAAAATGATGAAAGTGATGGATTGCTATGAAATTGAAATTCCTATAGTGATAATGCTTGAAGTTATCTAGACCATATTATGAAAAGGATGTTTCTATTTATAGAAGCCAAGGGTTTAAGAATGAGTGGATTTGATGAATGTGGGATAAAATGGGAGCCAATGAGAATACGCCAAGTGTCACAATTCTATTGGAGGAAGGTGGAGTACATTTTGGGAAATGTGTGAGTGGACGATGATGGAAGAGAAATAAATGAATTTGGTTGAGGATTTGAAAGGTTGTAAGAGGAATTAAATGACTTTTGTTGAGATTTGAGAGGATGTAAGAGAATTTACTATAGATGTGAAAGGTTTTTGAAAACCTTTGGAGGGAAATTGAATGAGAGGTTGTTGAGAGGAATATTCCTTGGAATATGCCTTTGTGAGGATAAATAGAGGAATTAGATAATTAATAGAAATTATTTTCATGTGCAACCTGGTTAGTTGACCATGGGTTGATTTAACTCTTGGGGAGTTAAAAGATAGAGGAATTATTAATGATGATTAGAAAGGTGATTTAGGATTAATTAATTTAGATTTAATTAATTGGAATGGGTTAGGGGATTGTGACATTTGATTTGATTTATTTAATCAAATGAGAAGAATTAAGAGGATTTAATTAAATGATTTGATTTAATTAAATATGATAAAAATTAGTTAGAAGAAGGGTGAATTAATTAATAAATTCAATTATTTGATTAATAGTTGAATTTGTTGAATTTAACTAAATAATGTTGATTATTTAACTAATTGGTGAATTTGAGGTGATTTTGGAAGAAATGGTGTTAATTAATCAGAATCGGACGTATAGTATCAATCGGGACTTTTTTTGGTGTCTACAGTTCCAAAAACTTAATAGTCTCCAACCACATTTAACAACAACCTATCATTTTATTAGCAGTAGCCTATCATGGCATCAAGCTGGCTAGGGAGAAGGGGATCTCTAACTTATGGGTCATAGGGGACTCTTTGAATATAATTAACTACCTAAGGAATTTTTCCCTTCCATCATGGTCAATTGAAAGATTTATTTTGGACACACAGTCTATGTTGCATGATTTTGATGAGGTGTATATTTCCCATGCCTTTCGTGAGGTGAATGGGGTGGCAGACTTGATGGTGAATCTTGGGGTGACATCAACTAGATTTTGGGAGGCCAATGATAACCTTCCCATTAAATTAATTGCCTTAATAATGACAACTCCTAGCTCGTTGGAGGAAGCCATCTCTTCAGCTAAAAGCTTGCATGGTAATCATGTTCAACTCAGGTTGATTAGACACCTATGCTTTTGATGCTCATTGGAATTTATGGGTATCCAAGTCATAAATGCATGAGGCTCCTAGCCATTATTGTCTTCAGTACCTCAGTTGGCAGGCCCACACACTTTTTGGGTGCTTTTCTTTCTCTTTCCTTCGTGTTTAGTTACAATCACATGTTTTTTATTGCATCTATGAAGTGCTTGGATTCGATGATGGGTAAGGATAGGTGTAGGACTAAACCTATTTCATGTGACGATTTCAAAGCTAATGTCGAAGTTTGGAAAATTTTACAGAAGGGTTGGGTTATCTCTTTCATGGAGAAATTACATGGTTTTAAAATGAATGTCTCCGGGGATTTTGTCAATGCTTGGCATGGTTGTGTGTTGAGCATGTTTGGTAGGGATACCACTATCAGTGAAGAATTCATCATAGAAGTCACTAGGATGTCGACCAAAGGAAGAATATTTTACAAGGACAAAGCTCTGTCGGAGCTAATAAATGAATTTTCTTCAGGACAGGAAGAGAGCCAAAATGGTGAGGCTCAACTATGGGGGTTATGGTTGGTCCAAAATCAAACCTATATGGCATGAGGTTGCCATAGAACTGATGCATTATTTCACCTTGGACAGGAGGTATTCTACTCTATATGGCCATCATTTTGTGATGCTCAATCAACTTCCATCATGGTAAGCTCATCTTTGTCCCTTTCTATCTTTTTCTTTCTTTACAAGAGGGGATTGCAAACTATAGAAAGAATCTTAGGAACCCTTTCCTACATGAGGGTTTAATGTTGTTGATTGTGGATCATATAAAGGATAACTATGTTATTGAATCCCCTATTCATGTTAGTTCTTTCAAGTCAAAGAAGAGGGAGAAGGGGAGTGGGAAATGCCAGATTGAGGAGGTGGATGAGAGTGCAGGTATGGAAATTGAGAAGGATTTTGATGCATGGTCAGATGGTCACCACACAGACTTGGATCACACCCCTTCTTCTGGTGGGAAGAAATGCTCTGCTAAAAAGGTGAAACCATCCAATCTGTGTGTTAAATGAAAAATTCAGGAGGCTTGTGATGAAGAGGTTGTAGAGGATAAAGGTAGTAGGAGGAAGACCACAAAATAGGGGTTGGTGTGTTCCAAGGATGGTGAGGAAAAGTTGTCGGATGTTTTAGGGGTTAATCTGGTCAGTGAGGTGGTGGATTTAGGGAATAAGGACCTGGGTCATGGTGATGATGGGGGGGCCCTATTGCTAGGAAATTAAATAGTATGGTGGACGTGGATGAGTCTCCTATGCGTTGGCTTCCAAAGACAAGGGTAAGATCAAGGTTGATTTCCTGAGGGTTTTCAAGAAGATGATCCACCCATGAGTTCCCATCAAGGAAGGGGCTTGTTCTAGGGTGCCATGGACTACACATAGGCCTCTAGTCTGGTTAAGGAAGGGGATGATATTTCCTTTAATTTTCTTATGTGGTTAGTTTAGGAGGTTCAAGACCTCCATAACAAACATGACATGATTGCTCGATGCAATATTTCTACTCTCAAAAGCTTAAAGGAAATGGATTCCATCTTCAGTTTGGTCAAATCGTTGAACTCCAACCTTGTCCTGATGGTGGAGGACATGGCCAATATGAAGAGAGATTATGCTCTAAGGTTGTTAGCATTGGACATGAACTCTCTGCTACTACCTTAACATAGTAATCAACCATAACAAGGAGAAATTTGAATCCTTGACTAGAGGTCTTGTGTTCCTAAACAAGAAGGTGAGGGAATGGATTGGAAGATCTCTGTTTAGTGAGCCAATGAACAAGGAGGTGGGGGAGGATGTTGATAAGGAGTTGCAGGTTGTGGACTTGGGCACAGGACTGAGCATTCACACTCAGAGCAAAACTAAGAAGAGCAAGAAGGTGTCGAGGAAGGACGTGGAGGAGATCATGGAAATGCACGACAAGGTGATATTCAAGGATATGGAAGCAACCAAAATGCTTAAGGAACTTCTCTAAATACTACTTGTTCTATTTTCTTTTTGTCTGGTTTTGTTGTTTTGGCTAGTCGTTATCTACTGATGGGGTGTTGATGGTTATGTAATCAGCCTATTTTTTGGTGTTGGTGGGGCAACCAATTTGATTTATCTTTGCTTCCTCTTCTCTTTTTTGTACAAGGTTTTAGGGCCCCTTCAAAACCTGTTTATCGCTAATTAAAAAATAGCCTATCATTTTATTAAAAAAATATATATCAATATACACTACCTATACATGGCAAGGAAATAAAACATTTTTTATTGTAAAAACTATCAAATACACTAACTATGCATGTCAAGAAAATGAAATGAAATGAACAATAGGTAGTGAAATATTTCTGATACAACAAGTATTGTAGGAAATAATTCATGGAATTCCAACATATTAGAAATTATAGTTGATAATAAATAATTAAATTAGTACATTTTACTTAAAACTAAATGTCAAATTACTCAAGTATATAGTGAATGTCACCCTTTCCACAACACAATCAAATATTATTTAATTATGTTATGCAAACACTTAGATTTATAAATAAAATATTATTTATATATTATACATAAAACATACAAATACTATCTAATATTTATTTAATATAATATTTATGATATACATAATTAATGAAATATTTTGACATAATATAATTTTTAATATTAATTAAAAAATTAAAAAAAAAAATTAATGAACATTTTAGCAAATTGTCATTATAACAAATAAAATATAATAATATGTAGTAGAGTGATTAAGTGATTATGCAATTTTTGATGAAACAAAATGTCATGATATTGAATTTTTTGACTCATAAAATACTTATTATTTTATAATACATTTTTAAAAGTATTACTAATATTTCAATTTACATATAAATTATAATAAAATAATTTTTAAGATTATATAATATTTTATTATCTTTTAATTAAAAATATTTTAATTTATTATATTAAAAGTTAGAATAAATTAAAAAATAATATTTCTAATTAATTAAAAAACATTTACATGATTCTAATTATTAGTATTAATATGTTATATCTTGTAATAATTTAATAACTATTTATCTTTATAATAATAATATTAATATTAATACAAAAATTAAAAATTGAAACAAACATGTTTTTTTGGTAAAAGATGAAAAGTTTGAATAATTATATTAATATAAAGTGAAAATACATAAGGGCATGTCAATGCCATCATACATTACATATTGAAGCTTAGAATGGGACTAAAACTAGACAACTTGTCCCATAAAATTGTGCAAAATGTCGAGAGAAGCCAATACTAGAGCCAAGGCCAAAATGCAAAAGTAATCCAAGAACACCAAAATAACTGATTGAACAGGGCTTTGGGTAGACCTAGTGCTCATACAACACGAGGGGAGGCATCAAAGTTCAAAATCCATTGGAATTCAATCATTCGTTCTAGGTTGTTAACTTTCTTAAGAAAAGCACACCCCATGTGTGTTGTAGTTCTATGTTGTGCCAATGGAACCATGCGAAAGTTGTCAAGGAAAGGAAGCCATTTGACACTACCAGACACCACATGCCCATACTATGGAGGCCACTAATGTGGGATGCCAACACCAAGCCCTACCAAAGCAAGGGTTTCATTCAAACCCTAAAAGTTATGTTCTTTTAACAAAATAGAGGCCAATTCCTTCACCATTTTATTTGACTTGCCAAGGTCGAGAAGGGAGGCCACAAAATGTGAAGTGATGTTTGTATTCACCCTATAATTCTTAGAGGACCTAATAAAATTAGCACCTAGAACCATCTTCACTACTTTTAGGTCCCTGTCAGATGCATGTTTCATTATTAATTTCAGATGTTGGTTTGAGATGGCACCATCAAAGGCCATCTGGTGACATGAACACTTGAGGTGGATAGGAGCGTTCATACTCAACGTGCTCACAAGACAATAACTGGAGAAAGGATGAGAAAAAAGGGTGGTTATAGAAATTTAAATAGGGAAAGTTGCAATAGGCATGCGTGTACCTAGCGAAGGGGAAATTAATTCCAGGATCTTCCAACAAATGAAGTACTTGCAAATTTGACGAGACTTTTATTTTTTCTATGCCCGCACACTTGAGGAATACTTCACAGACAATTTAGCATTAATGATAATACCACAAAATACCTGGTAGTTTATTGGGTAGTTTATGACCAAAGGTCAACCGTATTGAGAGTTGCCCTTTGGTGGTGACATCGGATTAACACTATATCGATGGAAATAAAAGCATACAAAATATATATCCCATCAAATTAGGAGTTGGTAGAGCCTTCAAAGTTAATACTTAATTAATTGAAACACATGTGAGACACTTAGGTCAAAGACTTACTGCCACGTTGTAGCAATTCGCAAGATGGGAGGACCAAGATTTGGGGAGGATGCTTAGAGAAGTGCACTAATGCCACGTGTTGAAAATCTAAGCTAGTTGGTTTCATTTGGCGGCAACTATATTAGTTCTATAAACTCGTAAGACACTCTGGCAGTCACTGCCACCTTTTATCTATATGATGAGCTCAACAGGAACTCCGACCAAATGCCCATCATTGGTTATATGTTGGGATAAAAGACAAAGACAAAATGCATTGGCCAACGCAGATATAGATCTACAATGGAGTTCGAGAATAGATGTATCAAACTCCACGTACACTCAGTGCTGGAACTAAACTGACAAGTAGCCATTGGCACAACAATTAGCATCCTATGGCTGTGGAATCTCCCTAGACTTGTGCCCAATTAACATGTGGTGTGGATGGAATCAAAGCTCCAATTAAACTTTCAGAATCGCTCACGGGGACTTGCGGTGGTAGGAACATGGTAGTATCACACAAGCATTAAGCCAGCCTTCGTAGACCTATCTCGATATCAAGAGGAGAGATGTAAGCCTACCCCTTTTGTGTCCTAACCACTAACGTTATCGGCCCGATAGCGTACCATTCCACTTCCTCCAAGGAAAACATATTCCTTAATTGTGCTTTTGCAACACAAAGCAGTAACAGGTATCTAGCTGGGGAAATGTGATGTCGCAAACAAGAAGCTTCCCATTGAATGGGCCAATAGCGCATCTTTCCACTACCTTTACCTTCAAGACATTCTTGAAGTTTTGCGGGTAAGGCATGTGGCCCAAAGTGACCATAATGGGCAATGTTTGGATCATCAACACATCTGAAATGGGGACCATGCTTATCAAATCCTGTGCACTGAGTTTCAATATTTTGTGCTTCTCTTAGAGGAGTGCAATGTTGGGCGCATGTTATTTCATGTCATCAATATGGTCTTTTGTGCCTTTAATCCAGAAAAACAATCAACCATCTTCACGCATTAGGGCTACTGAGAAAACATTATCCTGTGTCTCTAGAAATACTGCACCCTTCACCTTCTTCATAGATGATTAATGCAAAATCCTCAATCATGAGAAAATTGGATGAATCAATTTGGAGATTTTCAGCCTCCATTTTGCAAGCAAGATTTTCTAGGGCATCTGCTATCGAATTAGCTTTCCTATAACAATGTGTGATTGTTACTGATGTAATTAGCTTCCCTATAACAATGTGTGATTGTTACTGATGTAAAATCTTCAGAAGTTCCTAAACATGTCTCAAGATGTAAGAAATGGCCCAATTATTTTCTTACCTATTCTTGCATGCATTAATAATGTTTAAGGAGTCTCCTTCCATGTGAATTTTTTTGAGTTGCATTTTGTGTGCTAGCTATACCCCTACTAGTAGACCATGAGCCTCAACTATATTATTAGTACTCTTAGGAAGCTTCAAAGAAAAACCTTTTCATAATTCTCCTTTGTCGTTACAAATTACACAACCTATCCCAAAGATGCTTGGGTTTCCTTTAGACGGTCCATCAAAGTTTAGTTTTACATTGTTTGGGAGTGGAGCATTCCATTTGATTTTGCTTGTGTTGAATTTTTGGACATTAGACTATGCCCCTTGATTAGGAACCTTAAGGAGGGGCTAGTGCTTTACCATTTCATTGTCCTAGCATGAGAATGATTTATGTGGATTTGATTTTTGCACAACATTTTTCATCACTACTTTAGATATGTTCCTTTCCAATTTACTGATGAAATTGTTCCAATATAAGATTTTTTAAAAATCTTTCTATTATGCTTGAGCCAGATGTTCCAAATGAGTAATTTTAGGATCACTACGCATAGTGCTTTGAAAAGAGAACCTTTATTTAGGAACAACCAACTCTAAAATAATTCCAAGATAGTGTTTGGCAGGGGGGAAAACCAATGAAGTTTATTTTGGATCTAGACCCAGCATGCTTGAGTAAAACTAATGCAAAGACAATTGTTGTTGCACCAAAAGATTGACCAATTAATTCCCAATACAACTACGAGAGTTAATGAATCCACAGGAGGTGGTTAAGCCATGTCACGAACTCGAGTGTTGTGTTGCACAATACAAGGAGACCAAGGGTGCACACCTTGCAACAATCCCTCCCCAATGCAAGCGAGGGGTTCAAACCCATGACCCAAGCTCTAATACCAATTGTTACAAAGAAAATTATTGTTGCACCAAAAGATCAACTTGTCAATGCCCCGATACAATTGCCAGAGTTAATGAATAAACATGAGATGGTTAAGCCAAGTCATGAACCCAAGCATTGTGCTACACAACACAAGAAGACTAAGGGTGCACACCTTGCAACAAAAACTACACTAGACCAAAAGATGGTTCATTGATTCCTAGTGATAACCACATAATATATAGTTGAAAGGCTAGGCTAAACCCAATTTAGAGAGCCTGTAATTGAAACAAATATGTTATTATATTTATTTAATGTTTAATTTTTAAATTTAAAATTTTGATTAATTTCTTGTCATTATTATGAGTGAATATATTGCATATATTTTATTAATATATTAACAAACAAAATATATCTAAATTATTCCATTAAGTTTGAATATAGGCATGTAGCAGTATCTTAACTATAGGATGGAAATAATTAATCGGTTATTATAAGCATGAAAAAAAAATAAAGAAAAAAGTGGGTTTGAACTAGCAAAAATGAAAGAGGATAATGTGGTGACCTCCACCCATTTTCCTAGCATGGTCAATGTGGTTCCCACGACTATAGACATGTCTCTTAGAGAGTCCTAGCCCCTGCTAAAATCAGAGAATAAAGACAAGTAAACTTATGATGCCTCCATATCAGACACTATAATGAACAACATGTCTGCCACTAATTTTGAGGAAGGTAAAGTGATCTTATTTTCCCTCCCAGATGATATTATTGATGTAATCTCTAAATTTAAAGCAAATTTTTTTTTTTTCTCAAAGGTATCCCATCAAAACAAGACTTTTTCAAATGGGCCCAAAACAACTAGGAACTCAAAGGTTGGATGTTTGAATCCTTTAGGGGTTTAGGTAGAGGCCATGTTGCTTGCACCTTCTCAAACCCTGAACATGCCTATGTTGTCCTTTAATATGAATCTTGGATTATATGTGGACAAACCTACTATATGCAAGACTGGGATCTTGATTTCCATCTAGAAGAGATTACCATGTCCAAATACCCCATGTGGGTAGAATTTCCTTTCCTTAACCTTGCTTTTTGTCCTTTCCTTCAAGACATCATTGCACAACTTGGAAAAGTCTTGTGGTGTAAACAACATTCCAATAAATGGGCCAAACTGCATTCACACCCTAGGACCTGTATTGAAATGGACTTAGTTCACCCATTACCCAACATTATCAAACTAGTTGGACTTGGTTTTGAATTTGACCAATGCATCACTTATCTCAATAATCCAAATGCCTATTTTTATTGTTGCAAGGAAGTCCATTTGATTTGCGCCTACCATTTTTGTAAGCCCAAATCATCCTAGCCTATTGCAAACAATATTTATCTAGATGATCCCCCAACTAGTGGTAAGCTTTAGCCATCTATGTTTCCCCCCACACATCACACCCCTCTTTTCCAACCCAACATAATACTCATCTTTCTCACAACCCCCCTTCACCCCTTCCCCCGCCTATCATATTAACTCATCATCTGCTTCATAAAGTTTATCTTACAAAGACATTGATGTGGTATCTCAAGCTAGAGCCTCTAAGAGGATGAAGGAAACTACCCCTACTAAACATGTTTCTCCAGTAAACGTGATCACTTGCCTTAGATAAGAAGTCCTATAATAAACCTAAACCATAATAAAAACATATTACCTATTAGTCATGATCACATGGTTGAGCTCCTTGGACAAGATCTTATGATGGAAACTCAAAACAGACTACTCAAGAATCAGTTTAATGTGTTACAGTTAGATGAGGAATCCCTCCCTGAGTCCTCCCAATGAAGTCCAAAATTCAATTTTGGAATGTGTGTGGAATGACCCTCCCTGCACAAAAATTTCATGTCAAAAAATTGTCCATAGTAATCATATTGACATCCTTATGCTTCAAGAAGTTAAATTGATTACAATTCACCTTGATATGACTCTTGTCTTTATTTAGCTTGAGGCTCATTTTGTTCATATGAATCATTATGATGGTGGGGGAGGTGTGGTGTTGGGTTTGGCTCTGTGGCTGGCCAAAAATTTGGTGGCTTTTGGTCATGACCCCAATGGAAATTGTGTTTGGGCCACCACCCTCATTAAGGACATGTTGGTGGATTTTTCTCAATATACGCCCTAAATTCTTCTTCAAAGAGAATAAACCTTTGGGATTGGTTGTGTCCGTCACTTGCCAATGCTTTGTGGGTGTTGGAGGATACTTTAACATGGTTGAACAACCTGTTGATCATAGTTGGGAGCCATTCACTTGATTGTCTAACCTTGAGTTCAAAGCCTGGACCCTAGCACAAAATTCTCTTGGTGTTCATGACCCCTCTCTTGGTAAATTCAACCTCCAAATTCCTCACTAGTATACTTGGAGTAACTGTTGTGAAGGATTCTTAAGGAAATTGAGCAGGCTGGACCGATTCTACATCTCTCCCAATTGCTACATTCTTCCATCCCATATTGGCCTCCTTGTTTCTTTAGACCTTTCTGCTAATCTCTCTAGTCACCTTTTGATATTCACCATGCTTTCCTTTTTCAAGCCTACCCCCATCCCCAATAATTTCCCTTAGAAGCTAAATGTCACCCATTTGAAAAACCAGGATTATATTGATGGCCTCTTAGCCACCTAGAATGTTGAGCCAAGACCTCAAGAAAGTAGTTGGATTAGCTAGTGGGAAATAACAATAAATAATTGCTCCTCTGTCCTTCGTGACTATGGTATGAGTGTTACGTCTAAACAATGCAAACTAGAGAAATCTCTCAAAGGACAACTAGAGCATAGTTAGATAGTCGGGCATATTTAGCCTACAATCCTCATGACATGACTTTACAATGATCTATGATTAATGTTGAAAATCAATTGCATAAAATGGTTTTTTATAGAGGCAAAGAAGCTCAAATCTATGCTCAGATACAATGGATTAAGGAAGGAGAACAAGGTTCTAAATTTTTTTTCCAATACCTCCAGCAAAAAACATAAAATTGAACACATTTCTACAATTAAAACAACTAATGGAAATTTGCAGACCAATCACACTAATATAAGGAGTATTTTATATAGCCACTTAAAAATCCTATTTATTGATAAATCCAAAGATGACATTCTTTTTCCCATTCTTGAAGAGAGTGTTGTTGGCTGCATTCCTAGAAAAATAGACCTTGGGTAGAGAAATTATCTTGATCACTTCCTTTCAATAGAGGAATTTGATGAATCCCTTCACTACATGGCTCTAGATAAGAGTCCAAGAATGGATGGTCTGCTGATTGAATTTTATAGAGCCCTTTGGCCCAACATTCATGAGTATTTTTATAATGTTTATCTTGAAGGAATTGAAACGAGATCCTTAGGAAGTACTATTAATCAAGGGTTAATTAAACTCATACCAAAAGGAAAACATGTGGATTGCATCAATGGATAGAGACCTATTACTTTCCTCAATACCTCTTACAAGATTATTGCTAAAGCCCTTGCAAGAAGAATTAAATTTATCTCTCAAGAAATTGTTCAACCTGAGCAAACTGGATTCTTAGGAGGAAGATTTATTTTAGACAACTTGGTCCTTGCATGGGAGACCTCTGAATGGGTGTAACAAAAGGCATAGGATACTCTTATCATTAAACGTGGTTTTGACAAAGCATATGATTGTATTCATCACCAGCCTCTTAAAAAAATGCAATTGGGTTTGGTTTTGGCCCCTAAAATTTGTAGAACACATTAAAATAATTTTCATAGAGGCTAATGCAAGAGTGGTTGTTAATGCTGTCTCTCCTCCATTTCCTCTTGAAAATTCATCCGCTATGATTTACGTTTCTATTAGTGCATGGCATTATGTGTACTTATATTTTAGCGTAAGTACAGACATTTCACAGCAATTTTTTTGCTTTGGAATTTTGAGAGAATGGAAGGCAGGATGGAAAGTATATATTTTGTTCGACAATGGAGTTACTAAAGATATGGGAATTTGTTTCTGGCAGCTAAAAGGGAAATTCGGGCCTGACAATAAATTTTTTTCTATGGCTGGAGGATATAAAGCTTTTAATGGGTATCTTTATAAAGCAGTGTTATATTTTAAAGTATAATGGCAATTAAGTAATTTGCCATTAGAGATAAGGTGGGGAAATGTGTGGGGTGGTTTATACATTGCGGATGAAGTAGACAAATGTAGAAAAAGGAGGTCTAGGCATCATTGATCCTTACACACAAGGAATTTGTCTTACCACTAAATGGATTGCTAGAGCTTTGGATGATGATGCTCCTTGGAAACACTTGGATCATCATTATATTCAAATGGCTATTGTCAGATGAACATGGGAGACAATGAAATCAATGGATAAGCTTTTTTTTTCTCCTTATTTCAAATCTCATGGTTCAACCCCTTTCAATTCCATTTGGAAGGCCGGGAAAATTACTTCTAAACAATTCTCTTGGTATGCCCAATCCTTGAGCCATGGTTTAATATTTTCCTCCTCATATCTATAAGGTGGAATTGTCTTTTTCAACTAGATAATGCACCTCTTGCTTTTAATAAGCTTATTAAAGGAAAGCATCTCTTTAACAAAGGTATTCAAGTTTTTAGAGATCTTTGGGATCCAGTTAGATTTAATTGGAAAACATGGCAACAACTTAAGGCTAAATTCAAGCTTGCTTCCAATGATAAACTCCTAATCCTTCAAATACAAATCCTTGTTACACCTGACCTATATTGTCTATTGTCCACACCTTGCCATGACAACTTTCTCAAGGATTAGAAATGGCCTAATAATCACCACCTTTATGTGTTCCCCTTTAAAAAATTTTATAAACAAATCCTTCTTATAGTTTACTTGGCTTCGCATCTTAATAGCAAATGGCATTGTAGATTTAGACGTGTCAAATGGAACAAGTTAAGTGCTCTTATTTGGAAATCCAAAATTGAAGCTCAAGCCCAATTAACTACTTGGAAAATTTCGCATGTTAAACTCCCCATTGGTGACTATCTTTACTTCATTTCACCAACCCTATCTTGCCCCTTTTTCACTAAAAGGAAACTATCAAACATGCTTTTTGGTTTTGTCCCCATGCACAACGCTTATGGAATTATTTTTTTTGCTATTATTCCAACCCATTCTTCTCAAGTTTGATCTTGGAAAGCTACTTTTGTTGGCCTTGCTTCTCACCTCAACATCATATCATATACCTTTAGACACATTATTTTGAAACACATTTGGAATTTCCATTGCCTCCTTACCCTTTCAAACACGTTTCACACCTTTCAAATGGAAGCTCAAATTATCTATGTGAATCTTGCTCCAGGAACCTTTCCCACCTGTTGTAATCCCTCCAATCCAAACCTGACCTACACGTTGCTTTGAAAGAGCTACAATTGAAATTTGATGCTTTTGAAGCTAAAATTCTTGGAGTTGGTTGCAAGAAATGAAGAGGAAGGTTGATTTTCTAGTGTGGTCTAGAAGCTTTAAGGTTCATTGCTCTAGTTGGGGTGGTTAACTAAGAGTAACTATTTTTAATATTTTTAATATCTCGGGTGGTGTTTCAGATGTTATGGAGTGGGTCTTATTCTTGCAATAACTTTCTTTTCTCTTGTAGTTGCTTTGTTGGAGACTATGTTGTTGTCACAATATTCATCAATGTGGTTTCTTGCAACAGTCTATTTATTGATTACATTGTGTTTAAATATCTTTGTAAAATAGTAATTTTTTATGTTGTTTATTAACAACTAGTAGATGTTTACTTTGTAATTATATGTAATTTTGTTGTTTTCTTTGTAAATATGTAAGTTTTATGCTACTTTTTAACAAATTGTAGATGTCTACCTTTATATTGTTATGATGTTTACCCTTAGATTGGCATTGTTCTATAACAACAACGTACCTACTATGATGATGTATTGTTGATGTTCTCTAACAGCTCTGCTAATGTACTTTGGTCTTTCTTACTCCAATAAAAAAAAAATGTATTTTATTTTCTATGGTTTATATTTAGTAAAAACAACATCATGTCTACAATAATTGATTTATTAATTTAATTCAAATAAACTTTATATTCTTAATGAAAAAATAATATTTTTTATAATAAAGTAAAATTATTTTTTGAGAAATATTTTCATAGAATGTCTAATAATATATTTATATAAAATTATTTTATAAATCTAAAATGCATAATTATAAAATCTATATATTAACATTTACTAATATGTTTAATTTTTTATTGTATTTTTTGATTTTTAATATTACTAATATTATATTTTACTTTTATAAAAAACATATCTTAGAAAAGATTTATATTTTTAATAATATTATTAATATAAAAATATTTAAAATAAATTTACTAATTATATATTAAAATTATTTTAGTGATGATTAATATATATTTGTTAATATTTTTATTTAACAAATTATAATATATTTAAATAATATTATTTATAAATCTAAAATAAACAATTATAAAATCAATATAATTTATATTTATAATAACATTATTAGTACACAAATAAAAAATTGAAAGAAGCATGTTATTATATTTATTATTTAATCTTAACTTTTAAAATTTAAAATTTAAATTTATATCTTGTCATCATTATGAGTGAATATATTGCATGTTTATGTTTTAATTTCTTATAATAAATCAATTAAATTATAGAAGTTTTTAAAAAGTCATTTCATCAATATTTTACATTTGTTTTGATAAACAAACTCAATTTCAATTATAGTTACCAATCAAACTTAGAATCAAAATTTATCAGCCGGCGATCCTACTATGAACTCGCATCAAACCAGCTTTTTAAATCGATGGTCAGTCAATCTAGAGACTAACTCTCCAACCTTATGACCGCTCATATTTTTAGGTTACTTTTTGTCATATTCAAAGCCACATGAGGTCTATACCATGTCGCGTATGCAAGTTGAAAATGTTGAAGCTAAATTGTATGGTGTAAGGGTGCTCGGGAGACGATTACTTCGATCACACCTGTTCACGCATTTTGTCTCCACAGCATTAATGGCCATTTAAGTTATTCCCAGAGCTTTATATGTTTACCCGTTCATATTCTCACGCCTGAAAACAAATCCCAAGAAGTTAGATTCACAATTAATATTTTTGTTTAAAAGCCTGCAAACAGTCAAATATGTCAGATCTCCAAAGTAAATATGATCCAGTTGCGTCACAAAATCTTTGGTCAAAATATCTTGCAGATCAACTTTTCGTTTACTGTGAATAGATTGAAGTATCAACTATAAGAAGATTGCTTTTGGTTAGTCTGATTTTATTTAAAAAAAATTCTTTTGTATAATGGTTACATAAGTATTTTTTACCTCAGATGCTTAATCGATGGTTCCATAGCGCTTCGGAGATGATTAAAGTCATCTGAGCCTTTATTTCATTTTTCAAAATAATACAATGCTGCAAGTTGCGTTTCACGCCGCCCAGCAAGTTCGTCATCAAATAAAATCAGATTTCATTTACCTTGGGATCAAATGGATTTCATTTCATCAGATAATATTGTTTAAAATAATATGGTACTGCAAGTTGCGTTTCAGGCCACCCAGCAAGTTCATCATCAAATAAAATCATATTTCATTGACCTTGAGATCAAATCGAATTTCATTTCATTGGATCATATTGTTTTTAAATTATGTAAATTCTATCACATCAGATGGAACAAGGGCAGTCGATTGAATGAACATTGGAGACATAGAACTGCTAAAGTTTATTACGCTGAGAGGCATTCTACAGTCATAGCAGGGGTGCAAAAACCCTGAGTACATAAAAAAGAAAGGGAAGTTACGTTATGAAAAGAGTGGTTTGTGCTGTCAAAAATCTGATATTATAGCTGTCAGTCACACCAATCGCACCAGAATATGAAGAGTCACCGCTTTCAAATAGAAAGGCAAGAGACACCATAAGAAGACGAGCAAACTCTCCACGGATTTCATTTGTACGTATTAAATGTATTCAACAACTTTAAATCAAATATTCTTCAATTTCATCATTTTTATGGCCTGCAGCTGAAGAGCTCGGACTTAAGGAGACGGTGTCGCCATTTTTAGACCCTGGGCTGAGTACACAAGATCTTCTCAGAGGCATGAGCTTTGCGTCTGTTGGAACTGGATTCAACAACCTTACAACCGCGGTAGCCGTAAGTGGTTTTCTACCTTGATTTTCCAATATCCATTCAAATCAAAGTTCTACTTTTTCGGATTGAAGCTCATAACATTGGACAATATTTGTATAGAGTGTGATACCAATCTGGAAACAAGTGCAATACTTTAGAGAGTACAAGTCCCGCTTGGCAGATCCGGTGAGAGAGGAAATTTAGTCCAATATAATTGGGGAAGCTATATTTTTAAGCATTGCAGGTTCTAGAAGTGATCCCTCTATGACGCTGCTGTTACATTGAGCTTTCTCTTCCTTTATCATTAGTTGTCAATTATTTTAGGGATGATATTAATTAACATTTCAAAATTTCAAAATTTCTTTTTGTTACTAGATTTGTATTGCAAGGATCTGGTTGTTTTCTCTATACTGCGTTCTTGTTGAATTGGTTGCTATTCTATTTCAACCTCTGTTCTTTATTCCTATTCAAACTGCTTCTCAATTTTAAATGGCTTCAGAAAATTGCATAAACCTTCCCTAGAAACCTATTTTTTTTGGAGCGTATCTACATGAATGATTTTGAAACCATAGATACATCAATAAATACACACTTATAAATGTATAAAAATCTGCATAATCAATCTTTCACTCTGCCCATTAACTGTAAATAATGGTTGCAATCCTTCAATCTCTATTAAAAAAAGTGAGACCTCTATTCAATATCTTCTTTCAATTCCTGCAAACAATAATCTCCATCTGCAATCTGATTGTATCAACAAGACTATACATTCAGCCTGAAAGCCATAAAAATCTAAAAATCTAAGGAGGAATTATAATTACATTCTCATTTCAATGGGTATGCATCTCAAAAGGATGATAAAAGAAACTAACAAGTAATTTAAGGAAAATGGAAAGATTGAGAATTGATTTCTTTATTTTTATTTTTTATTTATTTTTATTTTTGTTTAATCTACAAACAAAACAATGCTTTATGTTTTCTTTAACTTTTTCTTTTCACTTACGTAATTAGAAAATATTTAAATTGAATCTTGATTTAGAAATTGTGGATTCGTAACTTTAATTATATTGAGTAAATTGGAGATGCTTTAGGGGGTTCGATTCTCACAAATTCTTGCGGTTTGTTGTGCTTATCTTGGTTGTTGGCAATGACTACGGTACACTCAAGAGAAATGGCTCAACTGAAGTAATTCTACATCTTGCTCACTTATTGCCCTTTAAAATTGTTTTTCTAAATTTTTCATGAATACATATTTCAGGGTTTGGAAGATGATAAGAGGGTAATCATGCTTTGTTTTTCCATTTACCAATTTTCTAAAGATGGGCAAAGGGAAGAGTAGCTCATTTCAATTTATTTGAATGTATTTTAATTATAAATTTAATACAACCAATTCATCAAATAATGAAATATTTATAAAAATTGCAATGATGATAAATTTGAGTGAATTAATGATTCAGGGTTCTTTATTACTTAATTGTCTTTCATCTGAATTAAATAGAGTTTGATAAGATGTCAAATTTTAAAATGTTGTGATTATTTAAAGTGTATTTTTTTAGTGAGCCATAAGTAGATTATTTATAGTTTTCAAAATTGATATCGTGAATTAATTATTATTCATCTTGAAAGTAGTTAATTTTTATTTTTATTTTAAAGTAAGTTAAAATATTTTAAAACTATGTAAATTATTAATAAAAGATCAAAACTTAATTTATTTGCAAAATCATACAATGCAAGTAAACTACCATTCAACAATATTTATTTCCATTAAATGCATATTCTCAAATTACACAATCCAACTTCTAAATATTAAGATTAAGTATAAAAGAAATATTCTAAATTTACTATTGCATAAAAAAAAGTAAGTTTCTAAATTAATATAAGATAGAGTTGCTTAATTTTAAAAACTAAATATTCTAAATTTACTATTTAATATAAAAGTAAGTTTCTAAATTAATATACTTAAAATAAATAGTTGACAAATCTTTAAAAAAGAAAATTATCTTTGATGTTATTGCAAAATATTTTTTTATTATTATAATAGAAATAGAATAATAAAAAGATGAAAAACAATTTTCTTTTAAAAAAATAAATAAATTAATGTGTTTAAAATTGAAAAATAGAAAATTAAATAAAAAAGGAAATATTCCAAATTTACTATTACACATAATCTTTAAAAAAGAAAAGTATCTTCCATATCATTGTAAAATATTTTTTTAAATAATAAAATAGAAATAAATCATAAAATGATGAAAAAAAATTGTCTTTTAAATAGGTTTAATTACGTGCTTCATCAATTCTAATAGATTAGGTTGAAGGTGTTATGGTTAGGATAGTTTATAAACGATAAACATAGTTATTCTGGTTAGGGCTAGAGTAATTTGTGGATTGGGTTACCATCACCATGAATAGGATCTCGGTTGAAGTTAGGGTTAGGCTAGGATTAGTAAGAAGTTAGGTTATGGTTATGGTTAGGTTATCATTGTTAACAGGTTGATGATCACAAATAGGACCATCATCAAGAATAGATTAGGTTAGGATTATATTAGGCTAGGGCTAGGCTAGGTCATCACCAAAACAGGATTAGGCTTATGCTAGGCTTATGGCTCTCACTCATGAATAGGTTTAATATGAATAGGGATTACAATTAGGGTTGGTTGCCATGGCTATGATTAGGCTAGGCTAGGTACATCAACGAATAGGCTAGGCTAGTGCTAGTGCTAAGATTTTCGTCACCACCCACAAACAGGATTAGGCTATCAACAACGTGCTTCATCACTCCAGAATATGGATTAGAGCTAGACGGGGCTAGTGTTAGGTTATCATCACAAATACCAGGTCTCACCAAGAATAGGATTGTACAGGGTTAGGGTTAGGCTATGTTGGGGGGGCTGTATACAGAGACATTGTGGCCTGTAAGACAAAAACATAGCACCTGCTTAGGTTAGAGCAAATTGGGATTGTGGGCTGGGATTATCATCACAAATAGGTTTAATCGCGAACAGTGATCCAAAGAAATTAGACAGGCTAGGCTTCAGGTTAGTGTTAGGGTTAGTGTTAGGGTTAGGGCTATGGTTATGTTTATGGTTAAGGTTAGGATTAGGGTTAGGGTTAGGGTAAGGTTCGCCTCGCCGCCGCTCCACAACTACTGGCAAAATAGAGAGGACTGCTATTGAATTGGCAGTTGAAGACGTAAATAGAAACACCAACGTTCTGAATGCCACTCTCCTCAACATTCATATCTGAGACTCCATAGAAGATGAACTCATAGGCGCTTCTACAGGTAACAATGCCACCTCTACCCACTGTAATAATTTCTCTGAAACTTTGTCAATTGTCCTCGCTGCTTGTGCCAAAATGGGATGGAACAGGTATTGATAGAGAAATTTTGTCAGATGTTGTAGTTGCAACTGCCCTGGTGTTTGACAAGATGCATCAAAGAGATAGGTCTCGTGGCCTGTAATGATTGCAAGATATGCACAAAATGGATTTGTTGAAAAGGATTTAGAAATTTCCAAGCAAATGCAACTGTCAGGTTTAAAGCAAAATTCCGCAACCTTTGCTAGCATACTTGCTACCCATGCCAAAATGGGAGCTTTGAACAAGATGGACATCCATCGAAGCATAAAGGATACAGGAACTCTGTCAGATATTGTAGTCGCAACTGTCCTGGTAGATATGCATGCTTGATTGGTTGGGTATTGACATGATATAGACGTCTGGTGGTATAAAACAATCTACCCAGAGTATATATATACATGGGGGTTGTGATGGTTTTGAATAGAAGTTTGTACACTTTGTTATCTAGGTTTTATGTGTGAGTAGGTAATGAAAAATGAACCGTTCGCTTTCCCTGAATTTCAGTTTGTAATATATCAGTACACAGTTTGGATTTGCTTAGAAGAACTTGATGCCAATGTTTTAACTAAAAATACTGTTGGGGACTTGATGCCAATATTGCCAAACGTATTTCTGCATTTAATATTTTTGCATTTCCCAAGTATTGAAGATAAGCTAAAAAAATTCACAATCCCTTCAATCCAATCCACTCCACCCATGCTCTCACAGCCTCTCGGGAAAACCCAAATCGGGCATTCATCATCATAGAAGCATATAAACCAACAATAGAGGAACGCCAATGGCAATGCCTGATCATGTGAGGGAGCCCTGCCCCGATAGAATTCTTGACGACCTTGGTGGTGCCTTCAGCATGGGGGCAGTTGGGGGGTTAAGTATTCCACTTCATAGTAGGTCTCAAGAATTCTCCCAGAGGAGAACGTTTTCATGGAGGTATACGGGCAGTGGCTCTCAATGTCGCCAGGGTTGGGGGAAAATTTTGCCTTGTGGGGAGACCTATTTTCAGCCTTTGATTGTGGGATGGTCTTCCTCAGGTAGAAAGAGGATCCATGGAATTTTACTGCTACAGGAGCTGCTACAGGTTTTTTTTTCTTTTTCCTCTTTGAGTGCAGGATATTTCTCCAAATTTTCCAAAAATCTAAATATTTAGGGGTATTGTCACACATTAGCAAAACTTTCACATAAGTTTTTAAAAAAATAAGATACAGGCATGATTCAAAATTTTTAGAAAATAATTCTTCCAATTTAACATAGCTGTAAGGAATTTTTAGTAAATTTTATGTTTTTTCCTAGTCACCAGGAATTCAAGGTTAAGATTAGAACCCATTTCTATAGTTGTACCCCACATCTCCATCAGCATACCTATACCCACATACCCTTGTGACTAGAGAGTATCTCTTACAGGTCATCTTTTATTTATTTTTGAACTAGTGAAATTTCTTACAAAATTTCTAAAATTCAGATTAATCAATTGATAAAAGTTTTGCATATGAATGCACATAAAAGCACATATAAATAATAACTCTCATGGTTTTCTTAGGCCAGATGACCATGTCCCATACTCATATCTCTATGTAGATATTCCATGTACCCTTAAGTACCTTTAGTGTTCTTTCATCCATATTGATATACTCCTGTGATGACATCATATACCCCCATACCATATTTCAAAATGAAATCTCATTCTTGTCCATATCCTCATCCTTGTCCCTGCACTTGCACTTTAGGTCTCCTGGTGACAATGGATTTTCCTCAAAATTAGTTAAAAATACATGGATTTTATAGTTTTTCTTTTAAAAGGATCTGCCTACCTTTCTATACGTGTAAAGAAATTTCCATCTCTTAAAAGTTTCTTTGGCCACAGGTGGGTTCCTCCAAATGAGGCAGGGCTTGAAATCTGCTACCAGAAGTGCCATATTTGGAGGCATTCTGTTAGCACTGATTAAAGGTGCAGGTATTCTCATGAACAAAATGTTGGCCCCACCATCACCCCCAAAGTTAGAGGAGCAATTCCCTCCAATGGGGATGGGCTATCCTCGAAGGGGAGTTCCTTTGATAGGGCTCCCTTCTGCTTATATGGGTGGCATACCAGCAACCAATCAGATGGATCCACAACAACAACAACAAGTAGGTAGGTCGATGGGTGGTGAATTCTCAAAGGAAAACATCTCAGGTTTGACCTCTGACCTTCTTGGGCATAAAGGCCATGAGGAAAGTAGTAATAAGGGAGGGCTTTTCACTGGATGGTTTTCTAAGAAAAAAGAGGAATTGAAGAAGGAAAATTTGGATTACTCTCCTTAAAAATATAAGGGTACTTATAGTACAGTTGTATCCTCCTTGAAGAGTTTGATGAACTATTGCAAGTGCAGGTCTCAATTCTGCTTAGCAACACTTCCATCAAGAATTTTGTTTTATGTATTATTGGATTGAATTTGCATCCATTGAGAGCTTCTTCAATGTGCTTAGGATGGCAAGTTAAAGTGCCACAGGTTCTTATTTCAATTGAATTATTGTTATTTACTTCTATAGGTATGTTTTCAAAATTATATGCATTCTTAGTTTTTTAATGGAGTTCCTTCAGTTTTATTCAGGTTCTACCTTATGATATACCTTTACCTATATTGTCAATTTTTGTCTTTGATTTTAAAAAATAAACTTTGTTCTATTACTATTCTGGGATTGCTTCCTCAAACATACTCATGTAAAGCATTTTTAAAGTATATTGCTCTGCATTTCTCTTGGTTCAGACTTTAAACTATTGTTCTTTTTGGTTTATCTGTGGATAGTGAAGTTCTATGGTCTCTTTTTCTTGAATGTTAATTCGTAATGATTTTTTCCAGGTATTGTCTCTTACAATCTCTTCAAAAAATTTAGTACATTACTTCAAACTAGGCACATAGTTAATCTTGTCCACGGTGGATGATAAGAAATCAAAGACTTGTTTTAACCTCTGTTCAATCGAGAATGTTCTTGTACTTGCTTGTTGGGCCAGTAATGGAGGCCACTACATGAAGAAGACAAGAGGCTGAAGGAATTACCATGCTATTTTGACCGCCGCTTACTTCACATCTTCCATTTGGTTACCCTTATGTTGATGTTTGTGTGGTCACTATTACTTGACTACTCTAGTCATTTGTTCATACTTTTCAGATTGGATTTGTCGTTTTATATACAATCAGTTCAGATTTACGATGCGTTCAGAGTCAAGTTTTAGTCTTTAATGTGCTTAGATTTCCTTTTCCGAGTAGGCAAATTATTTTTGCATTTTCTTTCCCAATTTGAGAGAAAAAAAAAGATACACAATGACAGCTTCAGACTCTTTTGTTGTATTCAGAGCATGTTATCATACCCTTGTGTGTTATCATACTCATGGGTACATAAGTTTTTCTGACTCATGAGGTTCAACTAAGGTTTTCTCTTTGAACTTACAATCAACTAGAAGGAAATCTTATTCTTGTAGAAAACTATCATCTAAACCTTTCATTGTTATGTGCCTTCTCTAGATCTTGGAGAACAACCTCCTTGTATCCTTGGCATATTTTTGATAGGGGTGGGTCTCATGATACTGCCAAGTTGCCAACAATTCAGGTTGTCGAAATCTGGATACAGAATTTGCAAACCCATTACTTTTACCCTCTCTGTAATATGCCTACCCAATTTTGTTATTGTTCACTCAAGATCATCTGTGATAAACTGATGGATATGATGCAAGTGTCATATCTGGATGTATCCATAAACAAGGTCATATTTTTGGCCATATCTAAAATGTCTGGATACATTACCACACTGTCAGTATCATAGCCGATTCAGAGTTATGAAAAAAATTAAAGTATTACTAAATAAATTAAAAATAAAATAAAAAAATTATATTTACAAATAAATGTCCACTATTATTCGGCGTACCCCATTGCACACCTAAAGTAAGTAGTTCTAACAACTATAATATTTTTTAAATTTAATAAAATCAAACTAACATACTTTCCTTTAAATTATTGTCATACTCATCCATCAACTACCTTAAAAAATATATTTTATGTATTACAATTTTACAAAATATCTACTTTGACTATAATGCACATAAATTCCAAAAATCTTTATCATCTAACCGATAAATACTCACTACGTACAAAATCACTGTCCAAAGAACAGCTAAGCTACAGCATGGAAGAAAATAAAAACAAAACGAACTACAGTATTAATCAATTTAATCCTAATCGCCAAGCACTAGTACAGATGATGTGGCAGACGGGGTACAGGAATTGCATTTAATTCTACAGCCTTCTTTAGAGAAATTCCAAACTCGTCCGTCATGTCCATCTGCTCGCAGCTCATCCCATCTGGAAGTACCTACTCAAATGAATGAAGTAAAGAAGCCAAAACCAAATTAATCATACGACTTGCCAATGGAAGCCCTGGACAAAGCCTTCTTCCCGATCCGAATGGAATTAGCTCAAAGTTTTGTCCCCTGTAATCCATCTTGCTATTCTCACCCTCCAAAAATCTCTCGGGCAGGAATTCCAAAGGCTTGTTCCAAATTGCAGGGTCCCTCCCAATGGCCCAGGCGTTCACTATCACCTGGCTGAATTTGGGTATCACAAATCCCCCGATCACGCATGAGCTTTCAGCTTTGTGGGGTAGCAGCAGAGGAATCGTCGAGTGCAAACGGAATATTTCCTTCACGGCTGCATCGAGATAAGGCAGACGATCTATATCAGATTCTTCTACTCTTCGATCGCAACCAACTACTTCATCCAATCCTTGTCGGACTCGGTTCAATTTATGCGGATTGTGCATGAATTCTGCCATTGCCCATTCTATTGTTGTAGTGGTCGTTTCAGTACCGGCAACAAACAAGTCCTGAAAGAAGATACCACAATTATATATTGGGGCTAAAATATCAGAAATTTATGAGAAAAAAAAAAAAATCGGTCATTTTAGTACTTACGGTTATCAAGGCTCGGATATCAACCAGAGTAAAGTCTTCGCTTCTGAAATCCAGCAGGACATCCAGAAAATCCTTCTTGGAGTCGTTCCGCTCAAGGCTTTCGCTCGCAGATGCGAGTCTTTTCTGTATGAACAAATCAACGAAGTCATACATCCCCTTCAAATGCTTAGCCGTCTGACGGCCCACGCCCTGCAGGTCGATGAACCGGAGAAACGGAAAAAAGTCGGCCAAATTGGGCGTTCCACCGAGCTTCATTATCTCCCAGAATGAATCTTTGAACTCTGCAGAAGCCAGATTGTGTGGATCGAAGACGCTTGTGCTGAAGATCATGTTGCCTAGCAAATTAAGAGAAGTGCAGAACACCGTCCGCCCGACATCTACAACCTTTCCCTTGTCCTCGTAAACGAGTCGAACTGTGTGAAATACTTGATCTCTTCTGAGATGTTGCAAAGCTTCGAGTCTTTTGTTGCTGAAAAGCTCAACAGTTGAAATACGGCGGAGATGGCGCCAGTGAGCTCCGTATTCACCTCAAATTAGGGAGGACTTGTGATGGGAAAGAGACTTGGCGAATTCTTTCACCGTCCGCCCGGCCAAGATGTGGTCGTACGTTTTGAAAACCTCCTTTGCCATGGCAGGGGAGGAGACCACCATTGTTGTTTTCATGCCCAGACGGAGTGTCATAAGTGGGCCGTATTGCAGAGAGAGGGCATAGAGAGACTCGTGAGGCCTCTTTCCCAGCTGAAAGAGGTTTCCCACAATTGGCCAAGCAGCAGGTCCAGGGGGCAGAGGAAGCCCTGTTCTCTCCCTTCGCCATAGAAAGAAGAATAACAGCGAACCAGCCATAAGGAGCACAGAATACCAGGAAAACGGTGGAATATCCATACAGACTGCAGAAACAGGGAAATCCTTATTTCGAAGGGGCGAGATTTCCAACGGTGACCTCAGTGTCGGAGGCCGCAGCTCCCGGAAAAGTGCTGTGAGGCAACACATTTATTGAGTTACTGGTTGATTTATGACCATATATAATATTGTTGAGGCGGCTCTTTCAACGAGTTATTTTGAAAAATTATAAAATGTTCGAATACTTTCGATTCCGGAAACGTGCTAAGCACACTTTATACAAAGGCACCCATTTTTATTGATTTATCTTTCACTTTTAAGTTCTGCGAATATTAATGCATTCATTGCATTCAATTTTTTTGAGTGATAATGACAATCCAACCAATAAACATCTAGAATTAAAAACTTTACCAACAATTTTATATAATCTATTTTTAATTGTCTATTTCTAAAATTGTTTAAATATTTTTTATCTTTTTTTTTATTGGTTCATGTTGTCAACAGTCATTGTAAAAATTAAAATTGTTTTTTGAAAAGAATTATGTGCAATGCAGTGCATTTAATTCATGAATCAAATTTCAAACCTATTAATGATTTGAATGACATGAACACTATTACATACATCATCATATAATTACATTGTTGACTTACAAGTATTATTTTACATATTTTATTTAATAATTGGTAAGATTTTCAAACTTATTAAATAAATGTGAGTACACTCAATGCATATTTTATATTTGTTTATCAAGTGTGTATTAAATATCACAATAAACTTTATCTATCTATAATAAATATAAAAAAAATGTATCTACAATTAATATTTCAATAAAATCTATTTTAAAAAATATACATATAATATAATTTAGCAAGGCAAAAATTACATAAATATCACATTATACATATATATATATATATATGGAATTATTATAATAATATATTTGTATAATTGCATATTTTTAATTTTTGGAACATTAATTAACTATAATAATAACATTATACAACAACAAACAATTATATTACACCCCTACTTCTATTAACTAAATGTTTAAAACAACAAAACACACCCATATGAATTTTATTTTTTATTTATGCAACATTAATCAACTATAATAATAACATTATACAACAACAAACAATCACATTACACCTCTAGCTGCTTCTATTAACTAAATGTTTAAAACAACAAGTACACCCTACAAGATTTTTTATTTTTATTTTTCAATATTAATCAACTATAATAATGACATTATAAAACAACAAACAATCACATTAAACCCTTAGCTATTTCTATTAACTAGATGTTTAAAACAACCAAGCACACAAATCTCGGATGCAAATGCTGCTCTTTTGCCTCGCCAAGCAAACATTTTATTATTTTTTACATCAATTTTATATCCATATATATATGTTCAATATTCATTTAATTTTATCATTCTCATATCCTATATATTATCATATAAGTGTGAGATCAACTTCCAATTGTAGATCCAATGCAACAATTCCAAAAATATCTCTAATAAAATAAAATATAACAAACTACCAATAAACCTTATAATCATGCAAGACTAAAAGATCAAATTTGCACAATCGGAAGACATTAATATGATTTTTGAAAAAATAAAAATATATTCTACACTTCTATATTTACTTTAAATAACTTTTATATTAGTCTATTTTAAAAATTTAATTATACACTAAAATAAAATAAGAGTGAAAAGACAAAATACATCACAAGAGGAAAAAAACTAGTAAATAAAATCAAGTAGTTGACTTTAGAGGTTTAAACAATTACCTTGCATGTGCGGATGTGATTGGTAGTTTATTTAATGTTGTCACTTTTGACTCTAAGAAGATATAGCAATGTGGTCTTATTATTTGCTCCACTCAAGATCCTAATTAAATTTTAAGAATTAGTATATTTATTTAAGATAAATTAATGTGAAGGATATCAAAATATTTTCTTAATGTTGTTTGTTCTATTTGCGTATGATAACTTGATTGAAAATAAATATTTTAAGGAAAATATTTCTAAAT